>CAKOAT010107376.1:235580-262229 GCA_932364175.1 Eruca vesicaria subsp. sativa | reverse complement strand
TTTTTTTTTTTTTTTTTTTTTTTTTGTAGCAACTGATTGATCTATAAATAGCTCTTTAGCTCCTCCAATAATTTATTCAACGTCCACCACAAAAAAAAACCTCGGCTAACGTGCGCAGGAGACCGATCCCAAGTCTACAAAACTATCATGCGCGCGCTTTCTTTCTTTCTTGATATGACTTTTAGCGTTAGCTGACTTGTAAACAACCCTGCGCATTTTAGCATTACCAGAATTCGAGTTCGTTGACGAGACAAAGCTCTCTGTTTATTTCGACAAAACTCATCGGTAAGGATATTTCTTTTTCTAGATCCTATTTAACTTCTGGTAACGTTTTAAAATTTTATTTGGTAGTATGGATCTTTCCTTAAATGCTGATTCTTACCAGAATTGTGTAGTCACATAACACTTGTCTGACAAGTGAATGTAAATCTAAGGAATCTTACTTGTCAAGTTTGAGTTCTCTTTGCATATTGTTTTTTGTTGTCCAAAGTAGACATTTTGATTTGAGTTAACATATTATTATTGTGTTTCTAGGGACATTTTTTTAGTGTTTCATATAGAAAGACTTGTTGTATAATTTGTCTTTGAAAAGATAGTGCATGCATTTATCTCTACAAGTTCATAGTCACAACACTCATAATGAAATCTCTTTGATTATTGGATAATAATGTTTCCTTGTTCGTAGCTAAGTTTTCAATTTTTTTTTTAGGCCAAGAATGGAGGAAACCGCTCAAGAAGATGTGTATAATCATGGTGAAGAAATAGAAGGGATGTTGACAAAACTAGAGATGGACTCAGCTTATACTAATGAAAAGCTACTCAACTTGCATGTTCTTCTTATGCACCTTTTGGCTTGTGATAATGATCTTGAAGGAGTAGAGACACTTGATTCCTCTGCAGCATCCTTTGAGAAAGCTTTAACGTTTGATCTGTTATGTGGTATATTGGAGTCTGAGTTAAAGGAAGTGGAAGAGGTTTTAGATGAGATAGAAGTTCAAATAGTTGACACTTCTTATAAGTTATCTACTTGTAAACACACAAACTATATCTTCATGGAAGGAAAGTTGAGTGAATCTGCAGAATCCTTGAAGCAGTCTAGAGGACAAGTCTCAGAGATCACTCTGCAATTATCTCAGCTTAGAAGAACACTTCATTACATAAGAACTGGTACAAGTAAGTATTGATCATATATGGTTGTGTTTAAAGTGTTTTTGTGGATTTGAATACAAACATGTTTGGCAGATGGTCAAGATTTAAGGCAGAGATATGCGTTGAGACCATCTGATTTAAGGCATAAAAATGCTTTGAGGATGCTTGAGAAGTCACTTTCAAGAGAGTTGGAGCTGGAGAAGAAGTTAATGGAGTTTCAGCAAAACGAAGAAGAGCTGAAACTCAAGCTACACTACACAGAGGAGGTATCTTCTAGGATGGAAGAAGCAGCAGAGTATATATGGGGACAGTTTCTAGAAGCAGAGAACTCTTCAGAGGTGCTTATGGGTATCTCAAAGGAGCTTGTTAACCGTCTTCAGATTTTTCAGTTGAGTCAGAATGGTTCAGCACAAAGAGAGTCAGAACTTAAGGCTAAGCTTGAAGATCTCATTGTACAGCTCCAAGGGAAAGATCTTATGGTGCAAAAGCTTGAGGGAACAATTCAAGAAAATCAAGAAATGGTTTCAGATGTACTTACTCTGAGAGAACAAGTGAAGTCAGCTGAAGAGAAGCTTGAAAAAGCCGAGATTGAGCTGAGAAGTGTCAATGCCTCTAAAGAAGAAGCTCTCTTACATCTTTCTGATATGGAGAATGCTAATGAGTCCATCAAAGAAGACCTTTTCGAGGCTGAGAGCAGAGCTGAGAGTGGTGAAGCTAAGATTAATGAGTTAAATGCTGCAAATCTTGAACTTACTGAGGAGCTAAATTTTCTGAAAGATGCTGATGAGAAAAAGACAAAGAAGGTGAGTTCACTCGAGAAGCAAGTTAGGGAGTTAGAATTTCAATTACAAAGCTCCAAGGTATCATCAGAAGCAAGTCAAGAACAGCAGAACATGTTGTATTCAGCGATATGGGATATGGAGACTTTGATAGAAGATCTCAAAGATAAAACCTCAAAAGCTGAGAGTAGAAGTGAGACAGTTGAGGAGCAATGCGTTGTGGTTTCTACAACTAACTCTGTACTAAACAAAGAAGTGACTCTTTTGAGGCAAAGAGTCAAATCCTTGGAAGCATCATTGGAGCTAGCTAACGATGAAAAAGAGAAAAATGCACAAGAGATAACTGTGAGGAATAAGCTTTTGATGGATATGGTGATGCAATTATCCAGTGAAAGAGAACGTATACAAGAACAGGTACTTTCTGCTATGTGCTTAATTATTTTTCTTTGTACAAGGAAAGGTGACACAAGAGCCAACCAGTAATGTGTTTTTGCAGTTATATTCTTTGGCTAAGGAAAATGAAAAACTGAGAGTGAATCAATGCTCAATGGGAAGTAAATACCAAAGAAATGGAACTTACGCTGGGGACAAAGATGTTGGCAAAATAGAGGCATTTTCTGAAAGTCTGCAGGCAGGTATTCAATATAAAAACACGCAACTAAAAGCTTTGTTACTTCAGAACAATGAACATAGATCATTGTCTCTCTTGTACTAATGTTATTTGTTTTCTGCTCTCTTTAAACAGGAGGATGAGAGAACAAGGGAAGAACTAGAAACTGATGTTGAACCAGAGGACCACTTTGCGTCTGAAAAGAGTAGCATGAACACTGAGATCAGAAGAGGCATACTAGTTTTGGCCTTAGTTTTTGTGTTTTCTTTCATTCTTTGCTTTGGCGTTTGTTACTAGAAAAAACAAATCAATTTGAAAAATTTGTTTCTCTTTTAGCAAATATCATTAGCCATTTGTATATTTTTTTGTAAATGCTCGATTCTTGTATAATATGTTTAATAAAAAAATATCTGACTCAGTTTGGTAAAACTTTATAACAAAATATTTGTTGCTGTCTAACTTTCTTCTATATAAGAAGATAGTATGACTTCTCTCCTCATCACTTACACAATCAACAACATAAACAAGAAAAAGATTTTGAGATTACAATTAGTAATGGAGAAAACGTCTCTCAAGCTTGTCTTCCTGTTCTCCCTCACAATCATTTTCTTTTGTATGCTTCTTTTTCTATAAGACTATGATCAACTCTCTTTGTAATGTAATTTTTTTTTGCTTTGGTTATGTATTTTGATTATTGAATAGTTTGGTGTGTGTTTGTGAAGGTTCGTCTCTAGGTGATGCAAGAGAGATGGTGAAGGAAGAAGTGAACTGCATGCCGCCAGTAGAACCTATAATGGACTCTTATGAGGCTAATGCATCTTGCCGTAGAGACAATGAATGCATCAAGTACTGTCCTAAAGGCTGCATGATTGTTAACTGTAATTTTGGAACATGTTTCTGTGAGTGCTAAGAGAATGAAAACCACAATAAGTTCTACTGTTAAAACTGAGAGGAACAAGAGATATTCAAGTATAGATAAAACAATGTTGTAGTCAATTTATTGTTCTTCTTGAAAACATATCTCTTCAGTTAGTATTCAATACAATTGGAATTTGAAATAATTGAGTACTAAATCTTATAATTTGTACTAGTGTGCTTCAGAGTGAAAGTGACTGGTTGGTACTCACATTTTGTTGGTAAAACTCCTTCTCTTGTATTTATTTATAAAGTGGTTTCTTAAAATGATCGATCTCAAGTAGGAACAAAAATATTGCGTAGTCAAGTAGAATTTGACTGAACTTGGTAATTGGTATGACCTTCACACAGAAAGATCTGTTTCCTTTTTAATTCCCTTCTACTAAAGAAGACAATCAGATTTTTCTCTTCATCACCACTTGTAAAAGAAAAAATAAACAAGAAAAGGATTCTGAGATTACAGTTAGTAATGGAGAAAACGTCTATCAAGCTTGTCTTCTTGTTTTGCCTCACAATCATAGTCCTTTGTAAGCTTATTCTTTGTTTTATATATATATTTTTTTTGGTTTGGCTTTGTCTTAAAAGTTTGTTAAACTCTCAAACAAAATATTTATTGCGTTTTAATGTTCTTCTACAAAAGAAGACAATGTATTCTCACTTGCAAAATCAAAAGAAATTAAAACAAGAAAAGTTTTAGAGGTTACAAATTAGCATGGAGAAAATGTCTCTCAAGTTTGTCTTCCTCTTCACCATCTCAATCATAGCATTTTGTATGCTTCTTCTATGATTATGCTACATAGTATTTTTTTTTTTTATTTGATCTTGTTTTAAAGTTTGTGGTGTGTTTGTGATAAAGGTTTTTTGGTTGATGCAAGAGAGATGGTGAATGAAGAAGTGAATTGCCTCTGTGGAAAAGGTTCTGATGGAAAGAAGAACTGTGAAGCACCTATGATGGACAGTTACGAGACTGATGTGTCTTGCCGTCGAGACAACGAATGCATCGAGTATTGTCCAAAGGGATTCAAGATTGTAAACTGCAACTTTGGAACTTGTTTCTGTGAGCGTTAAGAGATTTGAAACCACCATAATATCTAACTTTAAGACATATATATAAGAACAAGAGATTGTTTTTTATTGGTGTACAAGTGATTGACAAACTGTTCCTATGTGTATTCGTGTGCCTCAAATACTGTTTTCTTTTAAGGATAAATGATTAAATCCGGGTCTATTAAAGACACAGACCTAATCTCGAGTGGGAGGTGCAGCCCATGGATAGCTCAAATACTGTTTTGATGCCTCCTTTCGGGAGGTAAACAAGATCTTACACTAAAACCGGGGACCACTGATATAGTGGTCAAGGTCCTTTCAAGTTAACGACCTCTGATTACATTAGATGTTGCTAATCATTAAATCATCTTCACGTGAAGTTTTGTAAATACTTGCACGTCTTCTAAGCTTAGTGATATTTTCTTTCTTTATAACATGAGGATGAGATAAACAAGAGAAGAACCAGAGAACCATTCTATGTCGTTAACATGAACACTGAGATGAGAAGACCAAGCAACTCGAGACGCATGCCAGCTTTGGCCGTAGCTTTTGTGCTATTTTTTTTCATTCTTTGCTTTGGCACTTGGTATTAAAAATAATCTTCAATTTGAAAATCTTTTTGGATGATTAAGAGAAGACAGATTAATGAGAGTTGCAAATTAGCAATGGAGAACACGTCTCTCAAGCTTGTCTTCTTCTTCTCTCCCTTACATCCATAGCCTTTTGTAAGCTTCTTCTTTGTTATTTAATTTTTTTTGGTTTGGTTTTGTATTAAAGTATGTCCCATAGGAAGGAAAGAATGACTGCAAAAAGTTCTGTCATAAGGCCTGCAAGTCTGGTAGAGAAACCTGTTTCTCTCTGTGTGTATGTTTTTGGATCATGTCCTGTCAGTGTTAAGAGATTCCAAACCATCACAATTTCTACTTTATTATACAGAGGAGCAATAGACAATTCAAACCAAATATTATAAAGATTATTTATATCAATTTAAGATACTTCCTTGAAAACATATCGTTGCACCACACTCGGTACAATTGGAATTTGATTCAGTTTGAGTTCTAAATGCCTGAAACAGGTTCAATCACACGATCAAAACAATGTCTTCATGTTCCAAAATCTATTAAGCATTTCTCAGATTTCAGAAGCTTGCTTACGTTTCTTTCAGTGCTAACAAGAGCTTCTGAGAAAGCTCTGTCTCTGCAGAGTTTTTGCGCACTCTTGTTAAGAATTTTCTAAGAGCGAGGATCAAGCCTAGAGGGCTCTCGAGATGAACAGCATGACCAGCCTCTGGGATTTCAACCGTCTCAATGATATAGTTTTCGCTCTTCTTGCTTTTACTCATCTCAATGTACATCTTAGTAGCAATTTTCTTGAATTTTACATCTTTCTCTCCGAAGACAAGCGAGACATTTGTATCACAATCCACCAACTCTTCCCACAATGACCTAAATGACATAACATAATCATCATCATCATCACCTTTGTATAAAAGAAGTTCCAAAAGATGAACTTACGGCTGTCTTCCAGTGCTTAGATCTGAGAGGAGCTTTGCAACACTGAGGACATCATCATGTATCAAGCGGCTTGCAACTATTTTTCTAAAATGGGGATGTCTTCTCAAACTGCTCATTGCAAAAAGTCAATTCATATGAGTAACGAATTCAAGTCTAGATGACAAAAATCATCAAATTACCAAAAAGTCACCTTTTCCACAAGCCTCCATTGTACCAATTCTCCACAAAGATATCGAGTCCATAGTCAACCATCATTCGTGCTTTAGAATCATCTGTTGCACTTCGAACTTTCCTTGCCACTGGATCCTTGAGCCCAGGGCTCCCAGATACCACAACAGCTCCTTCGATCTATTACAACATCACCCAAATTACATTTATACACATTATTATAGCAATGTTGAATTTTCAGACAAAGGAAGCTCACCTTGTTGCTAAACCTCAAAGCCATGTAGAGTGCTATTCTTGCTCCCATGGAATATCCAACTACGGTAACTTTCCCAGGAGTCATTTGCTCAAGCAACTTATACAGTGCTTCCGCTATCATCTCCATTGAGAAAGTTGGGGACTCACTAGCATGACTTTGTACCCTTGAGCTTCCGTGGCCAGGAATATCAACTGAAATGCATCTTGCAGATCCTGAGATACCCTTCATGATGGGGATCCATTCTTCACCAGTTCCAAGAAACCCATGAAGAAACAAAACCACACTTCCCTGAAAATACATTACCGCAGTGTGAAGCTAGGAAGAAACTAATCAAGAACAGTAATGCTTATGTCTTTTTAGATTCAGACATACAAAATTAGAAGCACCGACGAAACTTACTTCTACATTCTCCCCAACCTCGTGGATTTTTATAAAATGTGAGAAACCATCTACATCCACCCTCAGTTCATACCTCCGGACGAGAACTCCTTTAATGGTTCTCACAATAACATCGTTGTTTATCTTAACATCCTTTAGATTTTTGCTAGCATCAGCAACAGATCCTTCGATAAATCCACTGTACGGACTACGAGATATCCCTAGACTATTCATCATTACGTCTTCATTAAGCCATTTGTAGGTTCCAAGACCATGAGCCACAAGAGGAGTCATCCCTTGCTTTTTCTCTCCAAATGTTTTGACGTTCTTTATCTCCAAATATGATGCAAACAGTATATATGCTGATAAACCTAGGCCACTTTCGTATGCGGCACTTATAACAGCCATCTTTCCATGCTGCTGCGCCCAGCGAGCAATCAGTGCTGCATTCTCAAACCCTCCCACAACACTTGGTTTAATGACCTACGAATATCAAGTATGATATAACAAAGTTAACACTAATAGATTTCCAAGAAAAAATTCAATAAGGTGAAGCCCATAGTTTATTATGATAGAGCTGATATACTATTGATCCTAAAAACTAAAACTAGAACCCATCTCCAAACCAATCAAAGAAGAGAGCCAAGTATGTCAGAAAGAATATATGTTTTAGCAATCTCAGGCTCATGTGAAGGTAGTAAAAGAATGACCAGTGGCTTACAACAGCAACTATTCCAGGGTGGGTATATTTGGCAAGCATACGAAGAGGACATTCCTTTAAATCATCAAGAGTCTCATCAAGTGCCACTGGTAATCCACTTTCTTCACAAAACCTTATAAGATCATCTTTATTCTGGACAGGTTCCTGAGATATACAAAAGTTGCTTAACTGAATTTATACTAGGAAAGAAAAATAAGTTAATTTTCAAGTAATACTAACACAATCAGATTGCAATAATTTATACTCTACCAGACCTCAATATATTGTAGATTGCAGTTTTTCACCAGTAAACCAAACGTTATAGCCTCTTCAAAAGTCCAGCGACAGTTAGCATCTACACGGAGTTCAATTTGATCGCCAACGACTCTCCTTACTTCTTGAAGAACTAAAGCATCTTGCACGGAGTTCACTCGACGAGCAACCTGTCATTTTAGGCAGGTTTATCCTTCAGTCAGTAATCAATAGCTTGAAAACCCAAAGAGTGAAAAAGTCAACTACCTCAATTCATGCATGGAAATACTACTAAGAACCAGTATTAAGAAAACAAATCCAGCTATCTTACTTTTAATGACTGAGTGTATAAATTTTTTATGTTTAACAACGTTGGCTTACTTTAAGTTTAATAGCACTGAACCCTTCTTCAACAAGTTTTCTAGCAACGTATGCCACCTCCGATGGAGTACCTTCAGAATCAAGAAGGGCACATATTGGAACAGAGTGTGGCTGAGCAGAACCATTTTCTTCTTTCTGACAATGAAGTATTCCCAACAAACTAGAATCATGTCTTACTGCCATTGCATTCAGTAGAGCCATTTCCAGACCACATCTGACACTTGGGAAAATTGATGATGCCTGAAAAAAATAAGTAAATTGACAAGCCTTCAATTACTATTCCGAGGAACTATTCTCTGAATAAGAAGACTATGAAAATCAAGATGTTTTTGCACCTAGCATAATTGAGAAAAGAATGAAGAACTAGCAATGTATCTTGCTCAACTGAATCTGTCCATTTACTTTGCAATTTTCTCCTGATAGAAAGTAGCTGTACTAATGTACTAATTTTTTACTAGAAAACTACGGTTAGGGAAACTTACAGTGATTCCAAGTTCACTCGAAATCCAGGACGAAAACGAGCCATTTAACAAAGGAAGCATGTGACTGAATTTAGCTCCTTTCATAAGGTGAAGAATCAACTGTAGCTGCCCCTCCACATCCATTAAGTTCTCTTTACTACTGTCCAAAGGTGCAACCTGATCATGAAACACAATAGGTGAACATGATTCTCAGTGGCACAAGCAAGTTTAATACAAGCTACTATTACTCTGGCAGTGGGACCCGGGAGAAGCCAGCAAAATTTTTTAAAATGTAATATCTAGTGATGAAAAAAATAGAAAAAAATAGAATAAAATAGCCAACCTCTCCACAGCCAACGCTTCCATCCTCCAAAGTAAGGGAGAGTATGAACCCTTCTCGATGGAATTGGGAGGATACACCAGAATATATGGTAGGTCTGTCACACAGTCCCACTCTGAAAAGAAAGTTTTTCTTAGAATAAAAAAAGCAAAGGGTAATATTCAGATATAGTTTTGGACAATTCTTACCTGTACCGCGAATATTGTATTCCATAGACTTGGAAAAGAAGCACATTGTCGATCATTGGATGAAGAACAGAACTGGCCGAGATAATGCCCAAGGAATTATTTGCAGCTTGGCGTGCAAAACTCTCCAAAGTACTGCGAACGAGTACTCAATGTCATCAAAGAGCACACAAGAAAGTGGGGACATAAAATCTTATTAAAAAAAAAGACAAAGCCCAAAAAACCTATGAACGATCGCGTTAGCATCAATAGAGCTTTCAACCTCCACAATGCAATCCATCTCTTCCACGCTGGGTTCCAATAGAGTTTCCTCAAGTTCACTTTTTGTCCCAACATGTACATACTTCACACTGCATATTAACAAGTTGGCTTAGTTATTAATCATTATAAACCATTTAGGAAAACCCTACTCGCTTAAGGGTATTATAAATCATGGATAACCAACTCGACTATAGACTACAGTGAACAAATTTAAATGACCATCTAATCTACCAATCTAAAAAATTTATCCATTTTTATCTTCAAAACCTCATTTTGAAAACCAGAGCACACTGAAGTAAAGTGGGAAAGGAAAACAGAGTAAAAACTGTTGTTATGTTTCTTACCCATGTGCCAAACACAAGTTTTCAATGGAAATGTCATGTGATGTATAGAAATATTGATTCAACACGCTAGGCTCTGTTTTCTTTGCTATAGGAAGAAGTCGGAAGATTCCACCTCCACGGTTGTTTATCACGAGAATTGTCATTGGTTTCCTCGCAATCCTAATAAGCAAGATAAATTACAGATATTAAATCGTCAAATTGGCTTAGAACCATGGCATATATTTAGTGTATAAAATCAACCAACAGTGAAACTAAGAGAATACAACAGAGTAAAATGGTGTACCTTTGCTTAAAAATCGCCAATCCATTTGTATCATGAAGGAAAGAGATGTCTCCCACCACACATACAACCTGATACACGTTTGTTTGACTCATGAGAAAACTTAATTTCTGACATGGTAAAACAGACACATGGGTGAATGTTTCTGTTTTTTTTTTTCACTTCACACAAAACTACGGTTCTATTAGGGATTTCAAGGCTAATGGAAGAAGAAAACTGCCCATAATATTTTCGCTGATATTGATCTGAGTAGTTATTATAGCACGCACAAGAAATGTGACACAATCGAAAAAGAAAGCAGAAAGACATAATCTTACTCTCTTCTGGCATCCTACAGCAAAGCCGGTGGCGGAGCTGAGCAAGCCATCAATACCACTAGCTCCTCTATTTCCAGTTACTTGTATCCACTGACATGGTAGTTCTGCACCTAACATCATATCTACCACGTGCGAATAATTTCCCGAACTACATCCATACATATCCACATCCCTTATTGGCATACTATTTCCGATGAAAAGAGCAGATTTAGAAGTCAGTGCTTTGGAAAGCATATGTGCAACGTAAGGTTCGGTCAGGGAGCACTCAGTAGCTAATTGAAATGAAATTTCTCGAGCAATCTGCATATAATAAATGAACTATTAAAAGAAAGTTTAAATTAAGCTTTATGGAATCTACATGGAAGCATCTCCGATGTATTGAAAGTGGCCATGTTTGATTAAAAGGTTTGTTTGGAGGACATACAGCGCCATCCAATGCTTGTAAATGACCATGCAGTTTGCTTCTCCTCCATGGAAATCGAGATTTAAGCACACAATCAGCAAACTGAACTATATTGCTTTGGACCCTGTGAGTGACCAAGTGTGATGGGTCATGTCGGCATGGATGCTTATCAACCAAAATGTATGCAAATGGAAAGCATTTCTCTAGCACCTGAGAAACTCTTTTACTTGTTATCCGACTTCCAACCTATTCATGATTTCATATTACAAACTCAGTCAGTACACATCAATATGATTAGCTACTCAATGAAATCTCGGTTTGAAGTCACCATATGTTAAAAGAGAACCCAAATATGAGAGGCAGATCGTTGATCTAGTCATGATTCAAATAGTTATTAGTTCCCACTTCCTTATCATTAATTGAAACTTCCTTCAAGGCGTTCAAAACCCCAACTAATATTTTGAATGAAAAAAGTTCCACAAAAGCTGTACAGTACCTTTGTCCATCCATCTATTATCTTCAATACTTAGTCTAGATGCATGAAGTAACAATTAAAGATTGGTAAATTTACCTGGATGACAACATCAAACTCAATCAAATTCCTAACAGAATCTGAGAGCAGGGCATGATCAAGATGATCAATAAAAACAGGGGTCCACTTCTCAAGAAAAGGTTTAGAAAGCTTGCGCAGCCGTACACCAGACAAGACATCTGCAACAACAGGCCACATCAGTTCTTTAGCCAACAGAAGCGAAGCCCAAATCTCATCCTCCGTATGGATTGCGCCAATAAGAAGAAGACCCTTCTGAGCCTCTTTGATTACTTGTAAGACCTCAGTAATTTGGCCAGTTGTTTCACCATTGCTCTTGAGGCTTTGTAATTGAAAATATTTAGTAAATGGTTCAGCATTAGACATCCACATGTCTAATCCATTTAAGCAGTTGAATGACCAATTTGTTGGACTACCGTCAAGTGGTTCTCTAAACGGACAATTCAGATGTACTGGTCCACAAGCAGAACCTGTTGCCCAATGTAGAGCAGAGTCTACAGTAGTAAGGACCATCCGGACTGGTATATGATCTGTTGGAGGAGGAAGATTGAAGAAGAATCTGACAAACGAACCAAAGTGGTTTATCTGATACACAGGAAAAAGAAACTTAATAGATTGTAGGAAGCAGAGACGAAACAACAAGTGTGTATATAGTTTCGATGAAAGGTCTTATCTTGACCTTACTTGATTTATAGCTTGATTTGCACCAACTCCCTGAAGTTCAGGGGGACGATCTGCAGTAAGTAGTAGCATAGGTAAGAAATCCTCACTGGCTTCAACCACCTGTCTTTGTAAAAAATCACAGAACAAATACCCTGTAAGAGAACGCAAATGTATTTGGCGAACTAATGTGGCATGCACCAAGAAATTTAGTGAAGCCTAAAGAAGACAACTCTGACCGCTGGAAGAAGATTTGAAACGGCGGTTCCTGATGATGTTATAATGACTGCCGGTTTAAGGGATCCTTTAGCATACCCAATGGCGTGAAATGCAAGTGATCGTTCGTCAAAGCATGCAAGACACGTTGTAAGAGGGTGGTTGGCAGCAGCAATTGCAAGATGGGAGGACCTTGATCCAGGAGCTACACAAAAGTACTGTGGCACTGTGTTATGAAAAATACATCCAAATATGAGTTCTATTAGATGGTTGAAAAGTTCAGCTCACCGTTAAACCAAGACGAGTGCATTCTTCAATTATAGCTGATGCCCATACAGCATTTATATTAGCCTGATCTTTCAAGAAGTTGCTCGCTTCAGCCTCCTGATTCAGCTGATTGCAAAACAAAACAAAAAAAAAACAAAGGAAATGAAATTTACGGTCACACCATCCAAGATTTCGGAAATTCCAGTGAATCAAGACTATTTTGTTTCTTTAAAGTTGACGATAACTAAAAAAGCCACTAGGTTCAAAATTAGAAGCCAGTAGACAGTCCTTCCAAACTGCGGTCTCAGCATCTCTGTAACATTCGTTGTGCAATAATCAGAATGCTTTAAAATGAACTACTGTACATGTCAATTCTTTCACTTCGAGACAGGAGGAAGTACACTCTCTCACAACATGCGTGCCATGATTTTCTATTTTGGAGATTAACATTACCATGAAGGCATGCTGAACAGTCTTTATAATATCACAGGTAATACAAGAAACAGCCTAGCAATCTAACACAAAAGGCCATATTTGTATATCTACGTACCATGTTGTTTGAGAAAACAACGTCAGGTGAAAGCTTGCAGTGGAATTGACATGAAGATTGTATATTTTTCTGCAAGAAAACAGGCAAATCAAACCGTGTAGAATCCATATGGACCAAAGAGAACAAATTCAACCCCACAAGCTTCAAGGACGATAATTAGATTCTGAATTACAGGGATGGAAATTACCAGGGTAAAGAAGATACCAGTTCCTTGGCGTCATCCCGATCTCTCCCAGAAAATGTTAAGAACTCCATATGCTCCTGCAAAATAAACATAAGAATGAGTGGCATGAGAAGGAAACTAAGTTTACTTGCTCAGTTCAGACAAAAAAAGCTGTGCAAGTATTATCCAAGTGCGTAAA
Source organism: Eruca vesicaria subsp. sativa (assembly GCA_932364175.1). Lineage (NCBI taxonomy): Eukaryota > Viridiplantae > Streptophyta > Magnoliopsida > Brassicales > Brassicaceae > Eruca > Eruca vesicaria. The sequence goes on along the minus strand of CAKOAT010107376.1, from coordinate 248,884 downwards.
ACATAATAATAAGAAACTTCGTCAATTTTTGCTGAGAGGCACCTGAAAAAGATCCAAATGGACAACAGAGAGCGAAACTTTTAATATCAAACTATGTTTAAGTGGCTCTCTGAAGATCAGGAATGTAAGAGTTGTGCATGAAACAGTTTGATAAATAAACAAATAATCAGATTTATCCTTGTATCTTGTTCAGCTACTTAAAATTAAAGGGAAAAGAACCTAAGTAAAGCATGTACCATTTCTATTGGATGAATCTCTTTCACAGTCAACTTGGCAAGAGAACTTTTTAGATGTTTGAACCAATGCTGCTCTAAACTGGGGCAGACATGACAAGAAAGCTGCATGAAAATGACCAAGATGAACGTGAAAAACAGGAACATAAGAAAAAGACTTACTCAAGAAATCTTGAATAAGAACGAATAGCAATAACTTAAGATTTCCATTTGATTTACACAAGTAAAGCAATCTGCACTTAAAATATTATTCTTCCCAACTAATTAACAGTTTTGCATACTTGTTTAGCGCCCTCAAGGATATAGCATGGTACTCTGGACATGAATAACTAATTATATTCCCGATACTAACAAGAAAAAGTCGGAACATTAGCATACCTGAAAAATTGATTTCTCATATGAACTAATCGCTTGCTCAAAACTGTAGGATAGAGACTCATTCCATGCCAGTGTAACTGCTAATATGGAGACCTCCTCGTGCTCATCTAACTCAATCTGTCCAAAATTTCGATAATCAAACCATGTATAGTGTAAGAACGCTTGCTACAAGCATTTCATCAACCAACTAGAAATACGAAAAAGCAAGAAAAGAGATGCAACTCAAGAGCTTGATGATAAAGTGGATGCAACTTCACCTGAGGAACGAAGAAGTAAGAAGTGCCATCCTTGCTATATACACTAGAGTTTCCTTTGAAATCAATATCTGAAAACCCATAAGCCGTCACCATAGCTGATTCATCTGAGAGGAATCTGCAGAAGCTAGTTAGCTTAACTAATTGAACTGAAATGTAGCACTTCAGAACAAACGAAAGAATCCAAGTATTCATCATGATTTAGTGTTGTAACCCAATTGAGACTAAACAAACTAAAGACCAAAAGGAAAAGAAAAAGCCTACGTTTTTATAGTGCTATGCCCCTTGGAGTGAGGAAGGAAAGAGAGTGCGTCCCCAATCCCAAAAATCCCATGAGGTTCCTTTACATAGAGCGACTTATAAGAAGGCTCCACAGTATCCTTGGAGAGGAAAAACACAGGAAACACACCGGAAGACACAGGTTGAGAGCAAAACCAGAACAAAGCCTTTGCCCTCGGAGGCACAGCCACCTATACAATACACATAAAAAGCTTCTTATAACCGATGCAAGAAAATAATATGGAAAAAGCCAATAAACACGATAAATAAATCAATTCAAAACAGCTACGTCTACAGGCGAGATCAGAGGCGAATTTAAATTCCAGAGTTACAATAACAACATATATAAGAGTATCCCAATTTCTAAGAGCATCTCAAATCCCAAACCCCACTCCATATTTCACTGCAAAATGGAATACTGAACAAACAAAAAAGTCCTTAATCGAACCTTAATCACTTTTTTATTTGTTCATTACTCCGTTTCCCATTTCATTTTGCAGTAAAAGAATAAAATACGGACCGGATTCAAGACAAAATCAACAAAACAATAAACATTTCTGCATTCACAAAATAAATAAATAAATCAAGAAAGGAACAATGTTGTAGTACTTGAAATCGCAGGACGCCACTAGATGACTTAGGAGGATTCATCTTAAGTTCATCAACAGCTTCCATGAGTCTCTCAAGTCCAAGCTCAAGAGTCAAAGCTGGAGGCAACGTACGAGTCACACACACTTCGACCGTTACCTCATCATCCTCATCCACATCGTCTCTACTCATAATCAACCCATCGAATTGAGCTCCTTGAGCAACCTACAACAAATATCAAAACCCTAAATCAATTTGAATTACATAAGATCTCTGATTTTTCGTTTCTCATAACGAAACGAACCTCGATGTTTCTTCCGATTCCGTGAAGAGAAGTGGAGAAGCGTTGTGTTCGGCGTGTGAAGGAGAATCTAGAAGAGTAGCGAGGAATGAGCGAAGGTAGAAACGGAGGTTTGGAGAGGAGGAACGAGTAGCATGGAGATGATGATGGCATTTTTTTTTCTTCGCTTGTGAAGAGGATGAGTGAGAATCCGCAGTGGATAAGGCGCAGAAACTTTATACTAAATTGATTTGTTTTTTTTTTTAAGAATCATGTTAATTTACGATTTTGTCCAGTAGACCGTCGTAAACCGGGAGTTAACCGAAGCCCCACAAGAACAAACATTGTGGAGACTCTCGCGGGTGAAGAACTGGACATTTTATCTGATACCCGAACTCGAATCTAAACCAATCTGAAATATCCGAACTGAAATCTGAACCGAAATAAAAAAAAATATCCGAACAGATATTATATTAAGTTAGGAGAAATTGAGTATCTGAATATGAATGGATAATACCCGAACTCGAATAAATATACGAAGATAACATAATATATGTGTATATATACATATTTTATTCCTAGTTTAGCTATCTCATTTTATTCAAAATATTTATATTAATATTTTATATAATTTAATATCATATAATATATATATATATATATATATATAATTGTAAAAATGATTTACTACTCATTTAAAATGCATGTTAAACTTCTTATTTCATGTTTTAATAAAAATTACATTTAAAATTTAAAAATAACAACCAGATTAGTGATTTTCTATTTTCAATAATTTATTTTCAAACTTATTATTCGTCTAACCTACTAAACATCTAAAAAATAGTTAAGTTAATAGTAAAATTTTAAATACGTGAAACTTGAACAATAAAGAATTTTAATTTTTTCTTTCAAAATCTAAATACCTGAAATCCGACCCGAAATAACTGAATCCAAACTAAAAATATCTGAACCCGATCCAATATGTAATAATACTCGAACGGGTAATAAACGCCAATACCGAAATACTCAAAATTTGAAATACCTTATCCGAACCCGAACAAGTACCCGAACGCCCTCGAAAACCAAGTACTTGGCATAATATTAGCATGAACATTATCTATTCCTATTAAAACAAAATACAAAATAATACTCTTACAAATTTAAATGTTTTTACAATTTTTATTTTCCTTTTTAATGTATTCTAAGCATTTCATTTATTATCTTTTAAATAATCTGACAATATTCATTACAACAATATAAAACATAAATTATATTTTTTAAAGTGTTTTATTATCTTTTGTTATATTCTTTTTCACTTTTCTTATCTACTTCATTAATTGTTTTTATCATAATAATTTGATAACATTTATCATACATGTTAACCTTACTAACTCGACATATTTAAATGAAAATTTTCCATTCGTAACAAAAATTCAAAACGATTAACAAATAGTATTTTATTTGTTTACAAAATCAGTTAGACATAGACATTCAGATGTATAAGAATCTAAAAAAAATATCTAAATAACTAATATATCTAAAACAGATTCAAATATTTGTATCAAAAGTAACCAAAAATAGTTATATATAATTAAATTATCTTTATTTAATAATATAAAAAATTATTTTCATATTTAAAAATAAATATATTTTTAAAGTTAAAAGTTGCGACTAATTATTTTTAAATTTTTTAAAACGAAAAACATTTCACATTTAAATTATAATATATTTTTATATAATTGCATATATCATTCATTATTTTAATAACAAAAATAAGATAATATATATTTATATATTCTAGATATAAACATATATATATTATTTAGACACTATTAAATAAGTTTTATATCATACATTAATTTTATGATAATTTTATATATGAATCATTTAATGTTCTAACAATAAATAAATAAGGATAACTTATTTATTTTATTTAATAATATTAAAAATTACGTTTGTATGCAAAAATAAATTTTATCTTTTTAAAATAATTTTAGTTTTTTTAGATAATATTTCACATATAAATATAATATAATTTAGATAATTGAATAAGATTCATTTTTTTAATAAAATATATATTATTAATATCTATTATACATATATATATATATATATTCGTTTTAAAATAAGTATATTATATACTAATTTTTTATGATAATTTTAAAATTGTATACTGCTATTGATTTACTAATCATTTTATTAAAAAATTTAATGAATGCATACAATTTCTACAGCATATTGCTTATAGAGCAAACTGCTATTGTTTTATCATTAGATATATCGATTGATGCCTAAATATAGTATCTCATATATGAGGTATATGGTAGTGTAAGTTAAAAAAAAATAAGATAATTGATTTATTTATCCTATCAGAATGTTTTTACATTTTTTCTTAATTAAGTTAAGTTAAAATATAAAAAAGTCAGTGATAACTGCAGAGTTACAATAAATAAGTGTGCATCTCTGAAAATTTAATATATTGGTTGCCACAAAGAATAAACCCACATGTTAAATGTGTTATATGGGTGGTGAAGATATTAAAAATGTGGTTATTACCCATTATAAAATAATACTTTAAATTTTAATTTTGGAGACCATAAAAAACAATGGATGAATATAGACATGGAAATTGTATTTAATAACACTAAAAACAAAATCCACTAACTAACTAAAATCATCCTCTTTCTTTTCTTTTTTCTTTCTATCTCTCTCTACTTTTTCTCTCTTAAAAACTATTTTTCTTTTCTTTTCTTGGTTATTTAACAAATAACCCCATATAGAAATGTCAATATGATCTTTATTCAGCTGGCATGGTCAGTCACACAATTTGTGGCCCGCTTAATAGCAGGACTAGCGTATCCACAGGATCAAGAATGAATTTTATGCATTATGGGACTTAGATGAGCATGTGTGACATCCGAGTATTCAACGAATATACAAAAGTGTTCTCTCCGAGTATATAACTGACATCCGAGTATTCAACGAATATTACAACATTGTTTTGTATGTTGTAAAGAAAAAATATTGATATAGCAATATCTTTTTCATATTTGTCATTTTTTACTTAGTTCTTACAGTTATATTTGCTAAAAATTACATTAAAAAATCTTACAGTACCAATCACCTACAAAGTTAGTGGCAATTCAGATGATGCATCTTTTGGTTCTCTTTTTCTTCTAAGGTCCACCATGAAACAACTTATTTGGTCGCCAAACCAACTTCAATCTTAATATTAAAAATATTTTTTTGAATCTACAATAAAGTTCGGGCTTTGAGCTTTAATTGTCTTTGGATCTAATGTCAATCTTTGTTAATACCATTTATGGCGTAAAACACTTTTCTTAGAGCATCTCCAACCCCACTCCATATTTTACTGCAAAATGGAGTGGAGAATGGAGTAATGAAGAAACAAAAATTTCATTACTCCATATTTGAAGTAATCACTTTTTTGTTTCTTCATTACTCCATTCTCCACTCCATTTTGCAGTAAAATATGGAGTGGGGTTGGAGATGCTCTTACGATAGATCGAATTCAGGAACACAATAACACTTATAACGTCCGCGTCTAAACCAATTACACTGTCACGTCCGGTGATAATCTTAAACACCCGTGATAATCTTAATATTAAGTTACTCTCTAAATAGAACAACAAATTGGATATACTTTAATCAAGCATATATAAAGATCCAAATTTTAGGATTATAAAGAAAATAATAACACTGATGATATTAAATTTGGTTTGTGAAAATAATATCACACTTTAACAGATTCACCGACAAAAAAGAGGCACACATCAAAACAATTAAAACACATGCACAAATAGCATGTATAAACAGAGCCGTGCTCACCTTCTTCCAAAGAGACATTTTTTTATCAAAAAATAGTATTAAATAAATAATTTGTTACATATATTTCTTGAGAAATCAGTTTAGAATTAAGGTTTAAATTTGAGAGGTTAGCGTATAGAATTTGGAGGTTAGACTTTAGTGTTTAGAATCAAACGTAAAAAAATCAAAACATTATTATAAAAATAGTTTAATTTAAGTGCATTATTCATAAAGGTATATTGTTTTTTTGATCTTTAATAAAATCTATTTGATCATTTTAAAAATTATTGTAATCATACAAATTTGTTTTATTATGTTTTAGAGCATTTTCAATCCATTTCATTTTGTAATAAAATATGATTTGGAGTTGGAAATGCTCTTAGGAAATTTGCCAAATATATTTATTAGTCACCTTTAGTAAAGAAAGCATTTGATTATTTCATAGGTTTGGTTACGAAATATTTTGTATTGGTCGATCAAAAAGAGACCGCACTCTACATTAGAAACCTATCTCACCAGTCATCTTCCTCAACTTGGAATTTTCTTCTCGAAGTTTCTTGTTCTCTTCATCAACATTCTCGTAGCCCTCATTGGCTCGGCTTAGCTCATCGACCAGGCATTTGTTCTTGTTGATGAGATTAACAAGCATGGACCAAAGCTCGTTCATGTGTCGCCTTTTCCGCATACGCGATCTTCGAGCTGACTCGCGGTTCGATGCTTTCCTTCTCTGTTTCTTCTCATCATCCTCTGCACTCCGGCTCGACTCGTCTGACGTGGCAGACAAGTTTACCAGCGGAGCTTGGTTATTAGGGTTTGCGCCCGGAAGGTTATAGACAAAACCATCCATATTAGAGGAAAGTAGTTGTGTTCTCTAGCTCCGGAGTTATGAGTTATGAATTTATGACTCTACTTAGGTTTTTATAGATGAATAAACTGTGGGTAGTGACCTCACACTGATAGTTACTAAGATCACGAGGCTAATTTTAAAATATAATATAAATCTCATTGGTGGTGATAAAGTTTCATCACTCACGCAATAATGATATTGTAAATCAAGTTGTAGAAATCGATTTTATCTGTTGTCATTTGAATAATTGTAAGAGAATATGCACTAGAGAGATAAATTTCCCCCTGTATATTTGAAATGACAAAATTGCAAAAGTGGTTTAATAATGTTTGTAAGTATTTTAACAATATCCACGCTTTAATAAGACATTGTACACGCAAAAAAAGTTTAGGTTATTCAGTAGTTTAAAAAGTATCACTTGTTTACAGTTCACCAGCGCATATTTTTGCCAATCAGCTAGAGAGTTAATTATCTAACACAACAACCCTAAAAGAAATGGTACAATTTTGGGTCGAATGGAAACTATAGGGTATGATATTGTTTTGAAAACTAGAAAATGTTAAAACGAATTTTAAGAGAAGCTCTAATCGTAAGCTTGATGAGTCACTAAGCACTGAAAAGTATTAGGTAATAAATGGGACTATTACGAGAGCCGATTAAAGTTTAATTTTCTTAAATATTCCAAGGAAGAAAGTGTGAGAGGCAGCAACTCGTAAACGCACCACATGTTTCTTATCAAGGAACCTTCTTACCATATCTACTTTTCAAAAGCTTATTTTAATTGATAATCCAATGGTGTTCGAAATTTGTGGGTAATAATGTAGCATAAAGTAACTTTATACCCTATACATGATTTATAGTGTTAGATAGTTGAAAACTGAGAAGTTTACAAGACATTTGTTATCGTTGATGAGATGAACAAGTATGGACCACAGTGTAACCCCAACCGCCCACCATCGCAAGTGGATCATCACACCCGCTCTCTCAGTCCGTCGGCTGAATTTTACTCGACGGCTGATATGTTATTTTAAAATAATCAAAAAATTGTTTACTAACTCTGTGATTTTGCTATAACTCGAATTGTATTCTAGTCAATTTATATATAGGTTAATTTTTTTTTTTAAAAAATAACAACTTGACTGTTGTGCTGAATATAGTTAAGAACATATGCACTAGACAAATAAATCCTGTTATTTGCAAAATCAACGAATGATAAAATTTAGAAATAAATTGATTCACATATTAATTGTGGTTGTTTGTTTTAAATAACATAAATAGAAATGAATCACTTATTTTTTACTCCCTCTGTTTCATAATAAGTGTTATTTTAACATTTTTTTTTGTTATAAAAAGTGTCATTTTACAATTCCAATACAAATTATACTTATTTTCATTTGAAAATTAATTACAAACTGCATTGATCTTATAAATAATTCTATTTATCTCAAATACTATTGGTCAAAAAGCTACAATTAATAACATCTTACATATATTTCCGTCATGTGTGAAAAATATTAAAGTTACACTTATTCAAAAATGGAGGGAGTATTACATTTCTGCCAATATTGCTATAAATTTTAAATGTGTGGCAAATAAGTCCCCACAAAATAGTGCCGATGTGCATTGATCTTGTTGATCTTGCTTTCAAATGAGAAGGAAAACATAAAATGAAGAAAACAAAGAAAGTTTTAACCGTGGGCTTAATGAGTCATTAAGCACTTGAAAGTAGATAAATGAAAGGGACCAGTACGCGAGACGAGTTAAAAATATTGTTAATTAGCATTACTTGAAGAAAGAAACGTAAGAGGCAGCAACTCGTAGACGCACCCAATGGTTGTTGAAATTTGTGGGTAATAATGTGCATAAAGTGACTTTATTCCAGATTTTTAAGAGTTAAATAGTTGACAAATGAGAGATTTTACAAAAAAAAAAGTTTAATTCATGCCTAATTGCGATAGTTGTGGTCGAATGAGCTAAGCTTTGTATTTGATTATAATTTATTGACTAATAGAGAAAGTAGTAAGTTTAATTGCGATAGTTGTTGTGGAATGAGCTAAGCTATCTTTTCCATTATATTTGATTAAGTTAATGAATGTTCTACAGTTTTTTTAAAATGAATGTTTTATAATATTACTAGAGAAAAATAGTAAGTTTAATTCGTGATGCCTAATTGCGATAGTTTTGATCGAATGAGCTAGGCTATCTTTTTCCTTATATTTGATTAATGTAATGAATGTTTTATAATACTAATAGAGAAAATAGTAAGCAACACTAATTTAACCATCGATACATCGAGTTCACAATCCATGTTTGGTCGTAAGCATCTAACACGACCATCCAATTAATTACCCAATCGTAGAGTGATACTTGAGGAAACAGATTGGTTAAATTTGCAGCTGGCGTGAGTTATCTTGTTTAATTGTTTTGTTAGGCACTAATAACAGTGATTCTCAATGTGTAATCATACCGATGTACAATGTAAGAACGTTTGCTACATCTTTTCGTCAACCAACCGGAGATGAAAAACAAGCAAATATATATAAGAAATGGAAGTTCTAGAATTTTTGTAAGCAAAATCATTCTATCAGCGCAAAATCTCGGAGATTGTTTAGAGGAATATTAGGTCAATGCTTTAAGAAAATTTTATTTCTTTCAAATTCTTATTACTATATTTAAATAGTCTAGGTGTTGCCTTTTCCGTATATGCGATGTCCAAGCTTTCGCGTTCTTGTTGATGAGCGATCTTTTGAGCGAGTGCACTTCCGCTATATACAGTTTATAAAACTACAAAAAAATTTGTAAACTATTTAATTATTTTTTGTATTTTCTTAACATTAACTTTTATATATGCAACAAATATTGGATAATAAGTCTATTAATTCCCTAAATATTTTTTATCTTTTAATTTAAAAGTCAAAAACTTAAGAATAAACAAGAGTTTTTTTTTTAAATGAATAAACTAGAGTTATATACAGGAACACATGTCAAAATATGAGATAGCAAAAGAGGTAATGTTGTGGTATTTGATTATTGCTTGTATTTTCCTATTAAATATCATATACTACATACAAAATGATTAGATAATATTTTTTTAATTCTTATAACTTTTTTGTTTTAATTCACCAGTCTAGACTATAAGAATAATTTATTATAAAAACAGATTATAAGATTAATTATATCTACAGAAGACTAAAAACTAACACATGTCAAAATATGAGCTACCAGAATACTTTGCTATACATATATTTTAAAAAAAGTTTTGTATAGGATTTGATTATTGTTAGTATTTTCTTAAACAATAAATTTTTTATAGTACATACAAAAAATCATTCAAAGATAATTATATTAATTTCCATAAATTATTTTATTTTTAACTTCAAAAGTCAAAGAGTTATATACATAAGATTACAAAAGTGACACATGTCAAAATATGAGATACCAAAAGAGGTAATCTTTTGGTATTTTCAGAGAGTACATTAATGTAATATATTGAATTTGAAATTTGAATAGCTATTTTCTATTTGACAAAAAATATAAAATCACATTCTGATACTCCCATCATTAGATAGTAATTATATTAATTCCCGTATATATATATATATTTTTTTGTTGCATTCAACAGTCAATATTTTCAGAAGCATTAAGAGCTATATAGAGAAGAATATATCAAAAAGTGACACAAGTCAGAATATGAGATTACAAAAAGATGTAGTCTTGTGGTATATTTAGAAAATCAATTAATGTAAGATATTGACTTTGAATATAGGTAAATACTATCTAATCTATTAAAATGTTTCTTCATATGCATTTGACCAGAACTAATATAAATTCACATTCCAACACTCTCATCCTTACAATTGCATTAGAAGAGAAGAAAAATGAACGGCGAAGGAAAGGTGGTCTGCGTCACCGGAGCTTCCGGGTACATAGCTTCTTGGATTGTTAAGCTTTTGCTTCAACGTGGCTACACCGTTAGGGCCACCGTTCGTGACCCAAGATTGTTTCTCTTCCTTTATCTAAAATAAATATTTTTACAATATACCGATAGATCATATACGTGATACGTATATATAAATATACACACAAACACACACATATATATATAGATATCTTTGTGCACTATGACATATATGTGTGTTTTCTGCAGATGATCAAAAGAAAACGGATCATCTTCTCGCACTTGATGGTGCAAAAGAAAGACTCAGCTTATTCAAAGCAAATCTTTTAGAAGAAGGCTCTTTCGAGCATGCAATCGATGGATGTGAAGCTGTCTTCCACACCGCTTCACCGGTTTTACTCACTGCAGAGGATCCTCAGGTTCGTCAATGATCTCACTTTGTTTTCACTCAATCCTTACTACTTTACTTAATCAATGACTTACAGTTTAGTAATCCCAAAGTGAATAAAAGAGGACGTATAAAATTACATTAATAACATGATTTATTCCAATTGGTTTAATAATTAATTACATGAGTTAACCGTTACTCTTGATTTTTTTCAGGCTGAGCTGATCGAACCAGCAGTTAAGGGTACTTTAAACGTCCTAAAGACTTGTGTCAAAATGTCTTATGTTAAAAGGGTCATCTTAACATCATCCATCGCTGCCGTTATTGTTAATGCGTCCCCCACTGGACCAAACGGCTTAGTAGATGAAACCATGTTCTCTGATCCAAGTTTTTGTGAAGAGAAAAAGGTTCTTTAAATATATCACATTAATAAGTTCATAAGAAATCGCATTATTTTTTACTTTAATTTTATTTTTCAGAAATGGTATGCACTCTCGAAGACGTTGGCCGAAGATGAAGCATGGAAGTTTGCCAAGGCCAATGAGATGGATTTAATTGTCATGAATCCAGGACTTGTAATTGGACCAATCTTGCAGCCAACTCTTAATATCTCTGTAGCCGTGGTTGCGGAACTTACAAAGGGTAAGGATCTTTTTAAGAGCAAGAGCTTTAGGCTTGTGGACGTTAGAGATGTATCTCTAGCTCATATCAAGGCACTCGAGATTCCATCAGCCAATGGTAGATATATCATTGATGCTCCGGTTGTTTCGACATTAAAGGACATTGAGAAAGTTTTGCGTGAGTTCTATCCTGATTTATGCATCGCGGATGATGAGTGAGTTTTCTTTGCTTTTATGATAAGTTACAATTATGTTTTAAAATTATATAAATCAACAATTAATATTCTCTTTTGATTTGTTTTTTTTAGGAACAATGACGACACTGGTCTTGATTTAGTGTCTTACAAGGTGTCTCTTGAGAAAGTGAAGAGTTTGGGAATTGAGTTCACTCCTACAGAAACAAGCCTTAGAGACACTGTTCTCAGTCTCAAGGAGAAATGTCTTCTGTGATTCTCTTTGTTGTGTTCTCGTACTTTTAAAAAAAATTTAATTTCACTATTAAGGTGGATGAATAAGTAATTTGTCTTAAAATATAAAGATAGAATAACAACCCTATTGTCCCAAGCTATGTTATTTCTTGTGTCTTGTGCCATCTCCAATCTTTTATTCTAAACTTCTCAACAGAAAACAGTATTAGTATTTTTTTAAGAAAAATATACGAAAAATATTATTAATATCTTGTTAATAAATTTTTTAGATTTAGTGAAGTTTTTCAGATTTTTGAATATATCAATAAAATATTAACAAATTTGTATTCATATTTACAATCAAATATTGATACAATTTATCGAATACACATGCTTTGAGTTTGAAAAAAAAAACTAATAATAAATATAATTTGTTCAAGAGAAGAACTTGTAGTCACTGGCAGACATAATAATGGTTCTGAGGCCACCAATGGGAGCTACGATCGTCAATATTACACCGACCACTATGCAGAACTGCAATTTTGACACAACCAAACAACAATTTATTGTCAAATTTAACAAAACTAAATAAGATGACATTATATAGTACGGAATATGATGAGTAAAAGGAAATATACCCAGTTAAGAGACCAAGACAATCCAAACTTCTTTGGTTTCTTGAGAATCAACCACATTATGCATGGCAGCTAATAATAGGAAAAAAAAAGGTATCAAAATAATTTATTATGATTGCTTTAAAATATCATAATAGTGTTAGTTTTGTCTACTGAATTACTCACGTAGTAAGTTGTTGGGGCAAAGGCAAATCCTCCAAAAAATCCGAGTAATCCACCAAAAAATGGAATGCATATTCCAATGAACATGGTTAAAGCTGTTCAATCAAGTTTTCCAGTGTCATAAATTCATATTTCGTTATGTAAGAGTAGTGATTAAATCTGAAATAATAGAAAACTTACCAACATATGTAGTTCGAGTGATGAAACGGAGTTTGAAGGAAGGATCAAACATCATTTGCTTTACCAAAAAGGTTTCAAGCATATCAAAAACCGGCATTGCGAATATCTGATAGCTTCCAATAACATGGATAACCACGAATGCGTTAGCCATGACGATAAGCCAAGTTGGTTTCTCCAGTGACATGAGAATATTGTCGTCCACATTGTTTCCAAAAATATAGTAGCAAACAAATGCAACAGGAAAATAGCAGATGGCGACCACAATGTAGGCAACAACCACTCCTTTCCACATTGGGATCTTAGATGGTTTCTCGGGAGTTGAAGGAA
>CAKOAT010107376.1:219367-229702 GCA_932364175.1 Eruca vesicaria subsp. sativa | reverse complement strand
TGGCATAGGGCAAGCTGAGTACACCAGCACCGACCATGGCTGTAACATTGTGAAACGCGGAATACCACCATTTAGCGTTTCTGGAAGACGTTATTGGCAACCACTCGTCCACTTTCTTCTGCCTTGCAGATGCAGCCTCGTTTGTGGACAATTGATTTTCCCCCATATTATTTCTTCTCTTGGGTATAAACAACAAGGCTTACCAAACATGAACTGAAACCAAGATCAGAGGGAGAGAAAAAAGCTGACACACAAAAGATACTCTCAGGCACAATGTCAACACCAACGCTAACTTGCAATGATAAAAGCTGGTTTCTCTCGATTCATTTATACAACTTAATTCCACTATTTTGTTCTGTTTTATCTCTTAGTTAGTTAAAAATAGAAAGCAGGTGTGGGTGGATACACAGGTTGTGTGTTGCCTATACGATAGGTTACCTCGTTTTCTGTTTCAGAAGAAAGTCATGAGCTGGGGAAGCCATTCATGGTAATGTTGTGGTGTGTGTTCTGTAATTACAGAACCTACCACCTTGGGTTCTTTGTATTTTCCAATATTTTGGCGTGGAGATTTTGGTAAAGTCAGTGCTTCTTCAAAATGCATGAATTTCGGGGTTGCCATGTTGAGTGTTTGCTATTATTGACCAAATATCATGGATAAGATTTTTACCTTTTTAGTAAAATATCTATTGACTTCTATTGTTTTTGATTGTTTGCTATTATTGATCAAATATCATGGATAAGATTTTTACCTTTTCAGTCAAATATCTATTGACTTCTATTGTTGCAACTTGCAACAGTTAGGTTGAACTGATATTACCAACAAACAAATTCTAAATAATAGAACATCTAATTTAAAACTTAAAAGATGATAAACATTTAAAAAAAAAAAAATTGCAATAGTTTATTTGTAAATAAATAAAAGCAAAACATATAATCTGCGTTTTCAGCTTTTTGATTTTGAATTTTAGTCTTTAGATTTAATTTTTAGTTTTGCTTTACATTTATTTAGTTTTAATCAGTAAATTATCTAAGAAAAATAAAACACTAAATTATTTAAAAGTTACCATTGAAATTTATCAAAACAAAGTGATTGTTATTTAAAATAAAAAAATACATTAACATGTTTTAAAGTGCATGATTTAAATAAATGATTAATAATAGACAATTTGTTTTGTTAAAAATATTAAATATATTTGGTCCTGAAAATAATAATTGATTTATTGATCCATTATGGTAGAAATTTTATTCAATGTTTTTTGGAGTTTTTCCTTAATACTAAACCCAAAAACCAAACCATATAATTTGTCCTAAAAACCAAAGTTAGCCCAAAACTATATTCCATAAATAACCACCGATTTAATTTAAGTAATGCGGTTCAATTAACTACTAGAATTTTGATCCGCGCTTAAAAGCGCAAGTACTATTTTTGTTTTTTTATCTACAGATAGATCGATAAGTCTTTTGCTTTGATGATATAAAATGTCACAGAATCAAGATCAAGTTATTATGCGAGTATATGAAATTTTTATTTTATATTGTCTCAGATAATTTTTTTTATGTTTCTAAATAAGTTAACAATGGTTGTACCTGAAATGTGCACTTGAGAAAGATTTTATATTTAACAATTAAATGGTCCTATTTTTTTTTTAGTTTTTTGATTAATTCATTAAATCATTTAGTTACAAAATTTTAATCGCTCTGTCCGACCCGCCCCGTCCGACCTGCTCCGTAGCGGGTTGAGTCATTTTCTCAACTGAAAAATTTGACCCGCCTACCCGCAAAAAAAATTATATTTTTGCAAGATTTTTTTATATAAAATTTGAAAAAGAATCAGCTAATTAACTAAACCCATTAGTATAGAGTTTTTAGGCCCAAATAAAAATGACTAGAATGCCATTAATGAAAAATTAAATTTGTTCATAAGATTAATGGTAATTTAGGAAAACATAAATCATTCATTAAAAGGAATGATACTATTTTAATGGTATTGATATGACTTGTATTATTTGTAACACTCTAGAAAGAGTCCAAATTTAAATGATAACTTGTATTAGTAGATAAAATAAGGATTCTATTTTAATATAGTAGATATAACCTCTTTTACATGTATCTTTTACAGATTTTTGTAGAAACGACATCTGATTAAAACTGTATTTAAAAAAATACAATCAAACATATAATATTGGACGTAATATCGAGTTATGTTAGATGAGTTTTAGAAATCTCATAATATCATTTGAATATTTGATTTGTCATAAAATCATGTAATACAAATGTCTTAAATTGGTCGAAGAAAACCAAAACTTGATCAAAGAAAAAAAAAGAATGAAAGAAAATACTCTATAAAGGTTTCGTTCATCTACTAGACTTCTTTTTGCGGGCTGCCCTCTTAGTGGTCGCTTGGTTTGACTTTGAAGTTGAATGAGCCGCTTCTTGCTTAGTCACTGCACCTTGCGAGCCACGGATTTGTGGTGCTCTCTTGTCCTTTCTCTTGTGTCTGTAACTTGGCCTCTCCTTTCTCGCAAGCCACCATTCAGGGTCCGGAAGTGGACCCGGTTTTTCCGGATCAAATCCTTTTGGATACTTTGGTTTCCTCTTCCTTGTCCTCTTTGCCTTCTCCCAGCTTTTCACTTCTTGCTGCATCGCCGAGGCTTTTGCATCAGAGGTCTTTTCTAGGTTATCCACATCAACAGCTTGTAACCCAAGTAACGGCTTTAATTGTTTCTCACAAGTTTCTGCTTTCATTAGTCTTGGATTCATTATTTTTTACTTTTAATTTTATTTTTCAGAAATGGTATGCACTCTCGAAGACGATGGTCGAGGATGAAGCATGGAAGTTTTCTAAGGCCAATGAGATGGACTTAATTGTCATGAATCCAGGACTTGTAATTGGACCAATCTTGCAGCCAACTCTTAATATCTCTGTAGCCGTGGTTGCGGAACTTACAAAAGGTAAGGATCTTTTTATGAGAAAAAGTTATAGGTTTGTGGACGTGATAGATGTTTCTCTAGCTCATATCAAGGCACTTGAGATTCCATCAGCCAATGGTAGATATATCATTGATGGTCCGGTTGTTGCGACATTAAAGGACATTGAGAAAGTTTTGCGCGAGTTCTATCCTGATTTGTGCATCGCGGATGATGAGTGAGTTTTCTTTGCTTTTATGATACGTTACAGTTATGTTTTAAAATTATATAAATCAATAATTAATATATTTCTATTGATTTGTTTTTTTTAGGAACAATGAAGACACTAATCTTGATTTAGTGTCATACAAGGTGTCTCTTGAGAAAGTGAGGAGTTTCACTCCTACAGAAACAAGCCTTAGAGACACTGTTCTCAGTCTCAAAAGGAGAAATGTCTTCTGTGATTCTCTTTGTTGTGTTATCGTACTTAAAAAAAAAAATTTCACTATTATGGTCGATGAATAAGTAATTTGTCTTAAAATATAAAGACAAAACAACCCTATTGTCCCAAACTATGTTATTTCTTGTGTCTTGTGCCATCTCCAATCTTTTATTCTAAATTTCTCAACACAAAAAGTATTAGTATTTTTTTTAGAAAAAAATACGAAAATGTTATTAATATCTTGTTGATAAATTTTTAGTTTTAGTGAAGTTTTTCAAATTTTTGAATAAATCAAGAAAATATTAACAAATTTGTATACATATTTACAATCAAATATTAATACAATTTATCGAATACACATGCTTTGAGTTTGAAAAAAAAAACTAATAATAAATATAATTTGTTCAAGAGAAGAACTTGTAGTCACTGGCAGACATAATAATGGTTCTGAGGCCACCAATGGGAGCTACGATCGTCAATATTACACCGACCACTATGCAGAACTGCAATTTTCACACAACCAAACAACAATTTATTGTCAAATTTAACAAAACTGAATAAGATGACATTATATAGTACGGAATATGATGAGTAAAGGGAAATATACCCAGTTAAGAGACCAAGACAATCCAAACTTCTTTGGTTTCTTGAGAATCAACCACATTATGCATGGCAGCTAACCATAGGAAAAATAGAAAAAGGTATCAAAATAATTTATTATGATTTCTTTAAAATATCATAATAGTGTTAGTTTTGTCTACTGAATTACTTACGTAGTAAGTTGTTGGGGCAAAGGCAAAACCTCCAAAAAAGCCGAGTAATCCACCAAAAAATGGAATGCATATTCCAATGAACATAGTTAAAGCTGTTCCATCAAGTATTCCAGTGTCATAAATTCACATTTCGTTATGTAAGAGTAGTGATTAAATCTGAAATAATAGAAAACTTACCAACATATGTAGTTCGAGTGATGAAACGGAGTTTGAATGAAGGATCAAACATCATTTGCTTTACCAAAAAGGTTTCAAGCATATCAAAAACCGGCATTGCGAATATCTGATAGCTTCCAATAACATGAATAACCACGAATGTGTTAGCCATGACGATAAGCCAAGTTGGTTTCTCCAGTGACATGAGAATATTGTCGTCCACATTGTTTCCAAAAATATAGTAGCAAACAAATGCAACAGGAAAATAGCAGATGGCGACCACAATGTAGGCAACAACCACTCCTTTCCACATTGGGATCTTAGATGGTTTCTCGGGAGTTGAAGGAATAGTAGCTTGAATCNATTATCATATGTATGAGCTTGGGATTACCTTAAGGACATAACGGCTGCGGCGAGGGAGACACCAGATATGGAGTTAAAATTAGGAAGGTGAGATAGAACAAAATGCACGGAAGCAAAGATCATGATCCAAAAGCTAGTTCTTATCTCTTTGCAATCGGTGCAAAGAAGGTCATGGATTTTTTTCAATGACTTTCCTCCCGTCACCATGTACACAATGTTCACACCTACTTCAACAATTAGCTGTTGTGGCACCACAATCCATAGTCCAAGCTTCTCTCCAAATGCGTGCTGGCCCAGCTCGTGGTATCTGTCGAACCTCTTCCCTGGAACCATCTCGTGCATCTCCACCATTTGCCATATGGTGTAAAACGTTATCACCCATGACATAATCATGACTGTCACTCCAGGTCCCCTGCCATCAAATTTATAAACCAATCAGTAATTAAAAAATTAGTGGTCAGTCTCAAACTTTTGCAGATCATGTGTAAATTTGTTGTTAAAGATATATAAACTTTTTAAAAATGTTTTGACTTAACATTTTTATTATTTTTTCAGGCTCTGACTTGTATAGGCATTAAAAATATTTTGCAAGTGTGTTTGATATAACTTGATATTTCACTTTTGTATATTTATAAATAATTTATTTGAGATAGTTTGGTATAATACCATCCTAGGTTGGACATGGCATAGGGCAAGCTGAGTACACCAGCACCGACCATGGCTGTAACATTGTGAAACGCGGAATACCACCATTTAGCGTTTCTGGAAGACGTTATTGGCAACCACTCGTCTACTTTCTTCTGCCTTGCAGATGCAGCCTCGTTTGTGGACAATTGATCTTCCCCCATATTATTTCTTCTCTTGGGTATAAACAACAAGGCCTACCAAACATGAACTGAAACCAAGAGAGGGAGAGAAAAAGGTGACACACAAAAGATACTCTCAGGCACAATGTCAACACCGACTTTAACTTGCAATGATAAAAGCTTGTTTCTCTCGATTCATTTATACAACCTAATTCCACTATTTTGTTCTGTTTTATCTCTTAATTAGTTAAAAATAGAAAGAAGGTGTGGGTGGATGGATACACAGGTTGTGTGTTGCCACCTTGGTTCTTTGTATTCTCCAATATTTTGGCGTGGAGATTTTGGTAAAGTCAATGCTTCTTCAAAATGCATGAATTTCGGGGTTGCCATGTTGAGTGTTTGCTATTATTGACCAAATATCATGGATAAGATTTTTACCTTTTTAGTCAAATATCATGGATAATATTTTCACCTTTTTAGTCAAATATCTATTGACTTCTATTGTTGCAACTGTTATATTGAATTACTAAGGGGAATTGGGCTGTATAGCATAGAAAAAAAAATGAAATTTACCAAATATCCAATTTCCCTAACAGTTCTATACACACGGTTATATTTATATAATAATATTGTATAAGCCTTCCTTTTCACCGGCACAACCTGCAAAGAAACAGAAAATTAATGAATAATTATTGATTGTGAAACATATTACGTGGTTCTTTGTTGCTCACACACACTAACAAAATAAGTTTTTCATTGTTAATATTTGAAAAAGTGAATAAATTCTTCCAAAATAGATTTGAGCGACGAAGACGTTGTCTGAAAGTTTTGTGGAGGAGGAGAACGGTTTAAGAAGCTTTGTCGGTGACGGAAATGAGAGGCTTCTCAGATTTTAAAAGCAACAGTAGCGGAGACACCGAAACTATACGTATCTGAATTTACAGGAAATTTTTATTGTATGTGGAAGAAGATGAACATTTATTGTATTCTAATCTATTATATGCATATAAAAGAAATGTAATTATCATGTTCCATTCTATTTTAGTCACAAATATGTACTATTCTATCTATTTTGTTCCATTCTATTTGGGTTTAAGGTCTATATTTGGGTTTAGTAATTAGGATTTAGGGTTTAGTATTATGAAGGTGGGGTTGAGGATTGGGTTTAGTGACCCGATCATTTATCCTTCCATTTGATGATTAATAAAGAGTGTTCTATTTTTCTCACCAATATGTACTATTCTATCTATTTTGTTCAATTCTATTTGGGTTTAGGGTCTATATTTGGGTTTAGGGTTTAGTGATTAGGATTTAGGGTTTAGTATTTCGAAGGTGGGGGTTGAAGATTGGGTTAAGTGAACCTATCATTTATTTGATAATTAATATGTACTATTCTATCTATTTTGTTCCATTCTATTTGGGTTTAGGATTTACACTTGGGTTGAGGGTTTAGTGATTATTATTTAGGGTTTAGTATTTGGAAGGTGGGGGTTGTGGTTTGGGTTTAGTAACCATATAATGTATCGTTTCATTTGATGATTAATAATGAGTGTTCGATTTTGCTCACCATTATGTACTATTCTTTGTATTTTGTTCTATTCTATTTGGGTTTAGGGTCTATATTTAGGTTTAAGCTTTAGTGATTAGGATTTAGGGTTTAATATTTGGAAGATGGAGGTTGAGGTTTGGGTTTAGTGATAGCAGCTTAGGGTTTTGTATTCAAAAGTTAAGTCTGAATTAACATTTAAGAATTGTGTGTTGGGTTTATAAATGTGATGTGGTATTCTTTTCTTACGGTAGTTGTAAAGAAGTGACTCTAAATTTGAGATGGAAATGTTTTATATTGGTGTGTATATGATTGTTTGTTTTGTTGTATTCTATTGAACGAATGTAGAATAGAATGTATTTTATAGGGTGGGGTTGAGGTTTATATTTATGTTTAGGGTTGATATTTATTTTAAAAGTCTTCTATTTTCATCCATTTTTACTACATATAGTGAATAAATACTAGATTGATGTAGTGTTTAGTATTAATGATTGTGTGTATCGTTTTAGTTATATACTATTTCATTTTGTTCAATTCTATTTAAATTTTGTGATTATATTTGAAGTTATGGTTTATATTTGGGTTTAGGATTTACTGATTAGATTAGAGTTTTAAGTTTAGTATAAAAGGTGGGTGTGACTGGGATAAGGTTTAGTATCTGAGAATTGGATTTGGATATGTTTAGTATGTAAGGTTGTAGATAAAGTTATAATTCTATAATATATCGGTGATATTGAATAGAACATTGATTAGATATATATGTGGTCAGTAAAAGTATACGTGGATGACTCCTTCTTCTACTGGCCACATTATTTTTTCCACTTTTTACCTGGTAACTGTAAAATTAAAGGACATAACCGGATAGTTTATGGTATAAATGTTAGATACTAAATTATGTCACAATCAATGTCATTTACCTAATTTGTGTTCATAATATAGCTAGTTGGCAAATAATCCCAATTACTAATCTAGGACGGATCTAACAGTCACAAATTGTTTAAGATAAATAATCCAATAATTAATTTTAGTCAAAAAGATAAATAATAAATATAACAAGTAATCTATAAAGGTATAAAACAACATGTTGAGAACCCCATATTTTGGATGATATTCTTAAAAACTAAGATAACTAATTTATTAAAATACATTATTTTTTTATTTCTTGTATTTGTAAGACCTATTTTGAGAACATTTCATCAAAGTTATTTTTATTGCGATACTATAAATGAAATTTAATAGTATTTAAATATCCATGTTGTTTAAGATAAATATAACCTCTTTTACATGTATCTTTTACAGATTTTTGTAGAAACGACATCTGATTAAAACAGTATTTAAAAAAAAACAATCAAACATAATATTGGACGTAATATCGAGTTCTTTTAGATGAGTTTTAGAAATTTCATAATAGCATTTGAATATTTGATTTGTCATAAAATCATGCAATACAAATGTCTTAAATTGGTCGAAGAAAACCAAAATTTGATAAAAGAAAAAAAAAGAAATGAAAGAAAATACTCTCTATAAAGGTTTCGTTCATCTACTAGACCTCTTTTTGCGGGCTGCCCTCTTAGTGGTCGCTTGGTTTGACTTTGAAGTTGAATGAGCTGCTTCTTGCTTAGTCACTACATCTTGCGAGCCACGGATTTGAGCTGCTCTCTTGTCCTTTCTCTTGTGTCTGTAACTTGACCTCTCCTTCTCGGAAGCCACTTTTTAGGATCCGGAAGTGGACCCGGTTTTATCGGATCGAATCCTTTGGGATACTTTGGTTTCTTCTTCCTTGTCCTCTTTGCCTTCTATCTGCTCTTCACTTCTTGCTGCATCGCCAAGGCTTTTGCACCAAAGGTCTTTTCTAGGTTATCCACATCAACAGCTTGTAATCCAAGTAACGGCTTTAACTGTTTCTCGTAAGTTTCTGAGTTTGAGCTATACTCAAACTAGAGACAAACCCTTCAAGTCTATACCTCTCCAAAAACAAAACTACACCTTCTAATTGCTTCAAAGCATTATCAATGCACACAGATTTCGCTTGTAAGTTCTTACTCACAGAATTAATAGCAAACAAAATTTCATACCAAATGACCATGCTAAATAAGAATTCAAAATTATCAAACGACATTATTAAGCTTTCAGCATCACTTTTTGGCATAGCATCATCACATGATTCATATAATTCTAATAAAGCTGACCTTACTTGTGGAGCTTGAAATCTGATTGCTTTGACACGTTTGATTCGACTTTCCCAACGAGTATTACATAAATATTTCACTGTAAATAAAGGAACATGGTCAAGTAAAATCTTCCATCTCTTTGTAGAACCAGAAAACAAGGTATATATGCGCTGCAAAATTTGAAAAAATGAAATAGCTTTTAAACATGAATGAGCCATATCACTAACCACAAGATTAAGACTATGACAAGCAAATGACATATACAATGCTTTTGGATTTATATCAAGAAATCATTTCTGAACACCTTGATGTTTTCCTTTCATGTTGGAACCATTATCATAACTTTGACCTCTCACATCACCAACATTAAGAGTGAGAGTCTTAAGAGCATCTAACAATTTTTCAAAGAGTCCTAATCCAGATGTGTCATCTACCTTAAGAAACTCTAAGAAGTACTCTTCGACTCTTACTTTTTGTTTGACAAATTTACACATCGAATTATTAGAGTCATTTTCTCTTGATGGCTCACATCCGGTGTACAATCAAGAATGACAGAAAAATATTTTGCCTCTTTAATGACTTTTACAATGGAAACTTGAAAATTATGAGCTAAAAGAGAGATAAACTCATTCTGAATATTATGACCAAGATAATGATGATGGATTTCTTGACTTGAATGCGCCTAATATGATCTTGAATTACCAAGTCAAATGCTGCAATCATCTCAATATAGCCTAAGAAATTACCATTGTTATCTTGATAAAGTTTCTCATTTTTTCTTCTAAGAGCCAAATTTTGCTTAGCAAGAAATTTCACAACTGCAATGATTCTAATTAAAACAAGTCTCCAACGCTCTTTTTCTTTTGCTATTTCTTTTTGTAGTTCTTTATCAATCGTCAAATTTTTCTCTAATCTAACTTTCAATTCATTCCAAGTTTTCATGTTAGTCATATGATCTACACTTCTTTCATATTGTTTAAGCCTCTCACTAAGATGCTTCCAATCTCTTAATCCATCATTAGCTAATGAACTTAAACAAACACCAGATTTAAACAGCTTGCAACAAAATTAAACAGTAACATTTATCCTCATGTTTTGAATAAACCAGCCAATTTCTATCACTAATTTCCCAACTACTCAATTTCCTAGAATAATAAGCATTTGAAAAACG
>CAKOAT010107376.1:171133-207937 GCA_932364175.1 Eruca vesicaria subsp. sativa | reverse complement strand
GTCACTCCAGGTCCCCTGCCATCAAATTTATAAACCAATCAGTAATTAAAATATTAGTGGTCAGTCTCAAACTTTTGCAGATCATGTGTAAATTTGTTGTTAAAGATATGTAAACTTTCTTAAAAATGTTTGACTTAACATTTTTATTATATTTTCAGGCTCTAACTTGTATAGGCATTAAAAATATTTTGCAAGTGTGCTTGAAATTAATAAGGTATACAACTAGATATTTCACTCTGAGATCTTTATAAATAATTAAGTTGAGATAGTTTGGTATAATACCATCCTAGGTTGGACATGGCATAGGGCAAGCTGAGAACACCAGCACCGACCATGGCTGTGACATTGTGAAATGCGGAGTACCACCATTTAGCGTTTCTGGAAGACGTTATTGGCAACCACTCGTCCACTTTCTTCTGCCTTGCAGATGCAGCCTCGTTTGTGGACAATTGATTTTCCCCCATATTATTTCTTCTCTTGGGTATAAACAACAAGGCCTACCAAACATGAACTGAAACCAAGAGAGGGAGAGAAAAAGGTGACACACAAAAGATACTCTCAGGCACAATGTCAACACCAACGTTGTTAGATATGTAACTTGCAATGATAAAAGCTGGTTTCTCTCGATTCATTTATACAACTTAATTCCACTATTTTGTTCTGTTTTATCTCTTAGTTAGTTAAAAATAGAAAGAAGGTGTGGGTGGATACACAGGTTGTGTGTTGCCACCTTTGTTCTTTGTATTTGCCATGTTGAGTGTTTGCTATTATTGACCAAATATCATGGATAAGATTTTTACCTTTTTAGTCAAATATCATGGATAAGATTTTTACCTTTTTAGTCAAATATCTATTGACTTCTATTGTTGCAACTGTTATATTGAATTACTAATCTAGGACGGATCTAACAGTCACAAATTGTTTAAGATAAATAATTCAATAATTAATTTAATTTAAAAGATAAATAATAAATATAACTAGTAATCTATAACGATATAAAACAACATGTTGAGAACCCCATATTTTGGATGATATTCTTAAAAAATAAGATAACTAATTTATTAAAATACTTTATTTCTTTATTTCTTTTATTTGTAAGACCCATTTTTAGAACATTTCATCAAAGTTATTTTTATTGCGATACTATAAATGAAATTTAATAGTATTTATATATCCATGTTGTTTAAGATAAATATAACCTCTTTTTACACTTAACTTTACAGATTTTTGTAGAAACGACTTCTAATTAAAACTGTATTTAAAAAAAAAAAAACATAATATTGGACGTAATATCGAGTTCTTTTAGATGAGTTTTAGAAATCTCATAATATCATTTGAATATTTGATTTGTCATAAAATCAGGTAATACAAATGTCTTAAATTGGTCGAAGAAAACCAAAACTTGATAAAAGAAAAAAAAAGAATGAAAGAAAATACTCTATAAAGGTTTCGTTCATCTACTAGACTTCTTTTTGCGGGCTGCCCTCTTAGTGGTCGCTTGGTTTGATTTTGAAGTTGAATGAGCCGCTTCTTGCTTAGTCACTGCACCTTGCGAGCCACGGATTTGAGCTGCTCTCTTGTCCTTTCTCTTGTGTCTGTAACTTGACCTCTCCCTTCTCGGAAGCCACCTTTCAGGGTCCGGAAGTGGACCCGGTTTTATCGGATCGAATCATTTGGGATACTTTGGTTTCCTCTTCCTTGTCCTCTTTGCCTTCTATCTGCTCTTCACTTCTTGCTGCATCATCGAGGCTTTTGCACCAGAGGTATTTTCTAGGTTATCCACATCAACAGGTTGTAACCCAAGTAACGGCTTTAACTGTTTCTCGTAAGTTTCTGCTTTCAATATTAGTCATGGATTCATTATTTTTTACTTTAATTTTCTTTTTCAGAATTGGTATGCACTCTCGAAGACGTTGGCCGAAGATGAAGCATGGAAGTTTGCCAAGGCCAATGAGATGGATTTAATCGTCATGAATCCAGGACTTGTAATTGGACCTATCTTGCAGCCAACTCTTAATATCTCTGTAACCGTGGTTGTGGAACTTACAAAGGGTAAGAATCTTTTGTGCATCTTTTGAGTTTTATCCTGATTTGTGCATCGCGGATGATGAGTGAGTTTTCTTTGCTTTTATGATAAGTTACAATTATGTTTTAAAATTATATAAATCAACAATTAACATATTTCTTTTGATTTGTTTTTTTTAGGAACAATGAAGACACTCATCTTGATTTAGTGTCATACAAGGTGTCTCTTGAGAAAGTGAGGAGTTTGGGAATTGAGTTCACTCCTACAGAAACAAGCCTTAGAGATAGGGGTGGGCGCAAGCCAAGTACTTGTCATTTTTGGCGTACTTGGTACTTGACTTGACTTGTTCGAGTAATAAAAATTTGGACTTGTATTTGGTTTATTAAAAACGAGTACTTGCACTTTCAAGTACTTGCTAAAAAATAGTATACTTGCAAGTACTTGTTTCGTTTTACTACTTGTTGCTTCTAAACTACTTTATAAATTATTATATAATTATTTATTAATTTTAGCTACTTAAATCTTGAATATGATTTTAAGAAAAATTTAATTATAACTATAATCGAAACAATTTTTAAAGAAAAATCTTTATTTACTTTTCATATGCTTTAAATCGATATATGATAAATATAAAATTAAAATAGAACTCTAAAATATTCTCTGTAATATATCACTTTAGTTTATTTATTTTATAAACAAGTAATTTGATTATAATTTAGAGATTTTTTTTGTCTAAAAGTCAAAAACGGGTAATAAATCAAGTAATAAGTCACGAGTAACAAGCCAACAACGCCAAGTAGTTATTTTCATTTTAGTACTTGGTACTTGTCTTGTACTTGCAAGTAGTTGAAATTAAAGACTTGAAACTCGACTTGAACAAAACGAGTACTCGACTTTAAGAGTCAAGTACGAATCAAGTAGCGAGTACAAGCCGAGTAGCAAGTAATTGTGCCCACCCCTACTTAGAGACATTGTTCTCAGTCTCAAGGAAAAATGTCTTCTGTGATTCTCTTTTGTTGTGTTTATCGTACTTTTTTATTAATTTCACTATTATGGTAGATGAATAAGTAATTTGTCTTGAAAGATATAGATATGAACAACCATATTGTCCCAAACTATGTTATTTCTTGTGTCTTGTGCCATCTCCGATATTTTATTCTAAACTTCTCAACATAAAACAGTATTAAAATTTTTTTAGAAAGATACGAAAACAAAAATTTATTAATAATTTTTGAATAATTTTTTAAATTTTGGTGAAGTTTTTTAAATGTTTGAAAATATCAATAAAATAATATTTAAAATCAAATATTTCTATTAAAAAAACTAATAATAATAATGTGACTAGTGCTTCTCTTTTAGCTATTCTGTTTTTTTTTTCATCTTTATCCAACTTTTATTTCATCTATTTTATATTATTCTTTTCTTGTATTTTTTCGCTTTAGCACATTTTAGATCTTATTGGATGAATGCATTTGTTATGCTCTACTTTAATTGAATATATTGTTGAGGTGTCGTGAGCTCGAGGTTATCACGTAACGTGGCAAATGCGAGTGTCACCGTTCCCAAGGCAACGCGATGCATTCTGTTTGAAGTTTCAACCCTCTCTTCTTCTTCTTGTTCCTTTTTTCAAGATCCATACCATTTCAAAAGTTGTAACTAAACTATTCTCAACTCAAAGTCTGAACTTGATGGGGATAATTAGCATTCAGACAGCGATGGATCTGGTCGTAGCGGGTTTCTCTCTGATGATAGGATTTGGTATCTTTGCTATCATCGCCTCTGTTCTCTGCTCAGTTGTTTTCATCCACCATGTCAGAGAAACTCCTTCTGACCCCTCCCTTTTAACTTCTCGCCCGAGTTAAGTATTCGTAAGAGATGTTTATTTTTTTATTTTTTTGTGCACTAAAGATGTTCCATGTTTTTCCCGTTGTTAATTCAATATTCCCTTGGAGAACAATTTTGTTTTAAAACAAGTTATAATTTCAATTCATATTTATTAATTTTTTATATTTTTTTTTATTAATTGAGAGGTGATTAAGTATATAGATAATTGTATATTTGTTTTAAAAATATGAAAAATCGAATGTTTTTTTAATATGTGAACAAAAATCCAAAATAACAACTTAACTGAAAAGGAGAGAATACAAACAAGTAATTAAAAGTTTTAAACTCGTTAGAGTTTAAGTATTGTAATAGCTCTCTCAAACAACTACTGTAGTCATTGCAAACTGTTCTTTTGTGAATACATACATTTTTACATTTTCTAAAAAGAATTAAGAGATTCGAAAATCAAGATTTATTGTTTTAGTAGAGCAACGTTTGATTATTGTTATTATTATTCTGCATGTTCAGCAACCAGAGTTGAAAAATGGTGAGGGACACGAGGAGAAACACGCACTAAGGCTTCTTCTGTAGTTCTGCTTGTACGAGAAATATAGACCAAAAATTGTACCTAATCAGAATTATATAAAAAAAAAAATACTATTTAAGTTAGAATATCTCGCGAACTGTAACGTGTGATTTACTGAAATAAATAAAACTTGATGCGTAATATTCGTTATTTTACTTTATTATTTCTCTATGTTTACACGAGTAGCTATTCCACCAATGCTCTTATGATAACAACATCTCAGTCTGATGAGATTTATTGTCTTATTGAGATTTATGTTTATTAAGATAAAACTAAACAGCAAAAGACTAAAAACTTCATTCGCTAGTTAGATTGTGGTGTCATTGCAGCTTCTTGCACTTTATAATTATTGTTGACATTATTGTGTTTAAACGTCTCCGGGATGTTGTAATCAACAACATTCAATGGTTGTTTTGCTGCGTTCTTGTGTACGAGAGATTCATACAGCCCTTTGTCTAAATGCAAATGGAGTGCATGACATGTGCCAGACCAGCAAGTCACCGGTTTGCAGTACATGGTCTGTCTGAAACCAATCCTGTCCCTGCTACCATTGTATCGAACTCTGCCACGGCGACCACCACGCCCAAAATTGACTCTGCTGCCACCGGCTGCTCTAATGCAGAGACCGGGAAGACAAAAGCCTCCATCGTAACCAAAGTGATTTCCAACGGACCATTTCTGAGAGACTGTGTTGAGGGATTCAACTGCTAAGCTCAGTATTAAAAGTGTTAGTGAGAAGCAAAGACATATATGTTTGAGTTCAGTCATTTTGGCTCTTTTCTGTGTTGATAGTTTGTAGGATGAAAAGGATCAGTGGCTTTTTTTATAATCAATATGGTGTGTCATGCTTTTGTCATTAGGCAGTGAAAGGAGCAGAAAAATGTGGGAAATGGAATGAGAGCTTGTTTTGGATGTTACGTTTGAAGGGAGGAAAATAAGGATAATGTTAGTTTGGCACATTGAATTGTCTTCAATTTATTTTATAATATACATTTTTTAAAAAACTTTTTTAAGTCATTAATGTTTGGGACAATATATTTTCTCAGCTTTCAGGCTGAGTTAGCGAGGAGAAGTTTGTTCCTGTATCCAGTGGAACCTATATCAGTTAACTGGGCTTCATAATTCTTCTCTTATGATTATAAAATTCTCAAACATACAATATTTTTTATTTCGATATCAAATCTAAGGTTGGTTAGTGTTGTTATGGATGGGAGAATATAGTGCAGAAACAGAGATAAATAAATAAGAAATTAAACTATAAAAATATTTTTTGATCAAAAATGTATATAAATATTTTACGTATCTAACCAATTTGGCAACATCAATGAATATATATACATTTTCTTAAATTGATAGCTGAATGTATTTTTCAGATACATTAGTTACCAGAACATAATACTTGCTTAATCTTCTATTATATTAAAAGAGAAGTCATGACTCACTTCATGTATGATATTTTAGTTTGGACCATCTTTAGAGTTTTATAAAATTTTACATAACATTATAATATCTTTTCATATCTTTAATTTTTGTTTGAAATACAAATAAATAGTTTTAAGAAAATTCTAACAAAATCTTTTAAAAATCTTTTAGAATCTTTTTCAAGATATAGTTTCAAAAATTATTTAATTAAAATTTTAATTATCATAAAATATAATTATCATAAAATATAATTAAAATTTTAATTTATTTTTAATTTATAAACAAAAAATTAAAATTATGTAAAATACTTTTAACAATATCCCAAAATTTTGTTTATGTATTATGTAGGTCCAACTTAATTAATTTTTACATAGATTTCAAATTTAAAAATAAAAAAATATATAAATCAGTAATCTTAATAATAATATTTTAAAATATTATTACAAAAATAAAAATTTATAAATTTTATATTAATAATATTATAAGTCACATAAAAATGATTATGAAATTGGATAGCATAAAGAATCAAATTATACTTATTTATTGATAAATTTTATTATATAATTTCAAATATTTTCGTATTAAAATACCCGCACGGTTGTGCCGGTCGAAATCTAGTATATATTAAAACAGAAGTCACAACCTTGATTCATGTGTGATTTTTTAGAAAATGGACTATTCCTTAGAAAAATTATCAAATGTTATAAATCTAATGATAATATCTTTAAGTATCTTTATCTTTTTATTTAAAATAGAAATGAAATAAATCTAACAAAATCTTTTTGTAATCTTTTTAAATTTTATTTCCTTAAATCATTGAATTTAAATTCTAGTTATCATAAAATATCATTAAAAATTATTATTTTATTTATAAATGAAATTTTAAAATTATATAACAGATTTCAGTTATATTTTAATGAGAATTATAATATAATCTATTCTATTAAAATAGAGTCATTCTTTTTATCTACTTATACAAGTTGTCATTTAAATTTGGACCATTTCTAGAGTGTTACAAATAATACAAGTTATATAATTGATTGAACCGCATTACTTAAATTAAACCGGCGGTTATTTATGGAATAGAGTTTTGGGCTTATTATTGTTTTTATAACATTTAATTGTTTGGTTTTGGGCTTAGTATTAAAGAAAAACTCCAAAAAACATTAAATAAACTTTCAACCTTAATGGAACAAAAATCAATTACTATTTTCAGGCCCAAAAATATTTAATATTTTCAACAAAACAAAATTATATATTATTAATCACTTATTTGAATCATGCATTTTAAAACATGTTATTATTTTTTGCCCAAAATATTTAATATTTTCAACAAAACAAAATTATCTATTATTAATCACTTATTTAAATCATGTACTTTAAAACATGTTAATATTTTTTTATTTTAAATAACAATCACTCTATCTTGATAAATTTTAATGGTAACTTTTAAATAATTTATTGTTTTATTTTTCTTAAATAATTTACAGATTTAAAAAAAAAATGTAAAGCAAAACCAAAAACCAAATCTAAAAACTAAAATCCAAAACCAAAAGCTGAAAAGCGCAGGTTATATTTTTTGCTTTTTTATTACAAAATAAAATATTTTAAAAATTTTAGAAAATTATTTTGTCATCTTTTCAGTTTTAAATTACATGTTCGATTAATTGAGATTTGTTTGTTGGTAATATCAGTTCAAACTAACTTAGCAGGTCTAAAAATTAAAAACCCAAACCAAAAGCTGAAAATCAAAAATAGAAACTTAAAAACTAAAAACCAAAAACCAAAAATTTAAAACAAAATCTAAAAATAAAAACTGAAACTAAAAATTAATGAAAAACAACTATCACAACAAATTTTGCTGAACGGATTTTATCTCAAAATGTTCTTTAAATTAAGATAAAACCCAATTACATAAATTTTTAATCATAAAAAATTTATGCGCTTGAATAATATTTTTTGCTTTTTTATTACAAAGTAAACTATTTCAAAATTCTTAGAAAATTATTTTGTCATCTTTTCAGTTTTAAATTACATGTTCGATTAATTGAGA
Organism: Eruca vesicaria subsp. sativa; assembly: GCA_932364175.1. Lineage (NCBI taxonomy): Eukaryota > Viridiplantae > Streptophyta > Magnoliopsida > Brassicales > Brassicaceae > Eruca > Eruca vesicaria. The sequence goes on along the minus strand of CAKOAT010107376.1, from coordinate 200,026 downwards.
TTTGTTTGTTGGTAATATCAGTTCGAACTAACTCAGCGGATCTAAAAATTAATAACTCAAACCAAAAGCTGAAATCAAAAATAGAAACTTAAAAATTAAAACCCAAAAAATCAAAATCTAAAACAAAATCTAAAAGTAAAAATTGAAACTAAAAACTAATGAAAAACAATCATCACCACAAATTTTGGTGAACTGATTTTATACCAAAACATTCTTTAAATTAAGACAAAACCCCAATTATATAAATTTTTAATCATAAAAAGTTAGGGTAATATCAGTTCAAACTAACTCAGCGGATCTAAAAATTAAAAACTCAAACCAAAAGCTGAAATCAAAAATAGAAACTTAAAAATTAAAACCCAAAAAATCAAAATCTAAAACAAAATCTAAAAATTAAAATTGAAACTAAAAACTAATGAAAAACAATCATCACCACCAATTTTGGTGAACTGATTTTATACCAAAACATTCTTTAAATTAAGAAAAAAACCCCAATTATCTAAATTTTTATTCATGAAAAATATCCGCGCTTTTAAGCGCGGGTCAAAATCTAGTTTAATGGAATTAAAACAGAAGTCACAACCTTGATTCATGTGTGATTTTTTAGAAAATGGACTATTCCTTAGAAAAATTATCAAATGTTATAAATCTAATGATAATATCTTTAAGTATCTTTATCTTTTTATTTAAAATAGAAATGAAATAAAATCTAACAAAATCTTTTTGTAATCTTTTTAAATTTTATTTCCTTAAATCATTGAATTTAAATTCTAATTATCATAAAATATCATTAAAAATTATTATTTTATTTATAAATGAAATTTTAAAATTATATAAAAGATTTCAGTTATATTTTAATGAGAATTATAATATAATTTAATGGAGTTTCGAAAACATTTATTTACAAATTTTAAATAGATTATGTTAGAAAAATAATAAAATTCTATTTCAAATATACAAAATAATATATTATATATTTATCTATCTATACTATTAAAATGAAGTCATGAGTTATTTCATGTATAATTGTTTTACTTGGACCATTCTTTAAAAAATTATCAAATTTTACATAATTTAATTATAATATCTCCCTATATCTCTATATTTTATTTGAAATACAAATATTTTTGTTTAAGAAATTAAAATTTATCTAGATAACACTATATATTCCAAAAAATAAATAAATAAACTGTATACTGGAATTTGACCGACACAGATTTTTCATTATGTAAATATAAAACTTTGTTAGTATTGTAAAAATTTAAATATATGATTTACATTTAACTATATATATATTATAAGTTTATAATTTTGTTGTTTAAGTATCTTATTAGTCATTATTAATATATAGTAATTTGTTTTAAATATTTTAATTTATATTCTTATTGNTTAATATATTTTGGAGTTTAATACATAAATTATAATCTGAAATAATCAAATATATAATATTTTTAATATAAAGTTGTAGTTTCTACAATTTGCATACAATACATTTTAACATTTATTTAGATATACTATAGATAAATATTAGTTAATGATAATTTATATTTTCATGTTTTGTTTAAAAATGATATTTTAACATCTATTATTTTAGTATTTTACAAAATTTTATAAATAAATATATTATTATTTATTGATAATTTTTTATAAATTATAAATTAAAAAAAACCCGCACGGTTGTGCGGGTCAAGATCTAGTTTTATTTTTACGACAAAAGCACCATATCTTATTAACTCACTTCCAACAAGTTGGTTTCGGACCGTTTTGGAGGTAAAGAGTGAACATGGGAGAAGAAGACAGCACTTCGAGATCGGCCTTCTTCCGCAAGAACCAGGTTCAATAAGAATGACTAAACTGAAAACCTAGCCCGGTTGGCGAGATTCATGACTAACTATTGTTATTGAAAGCATAAGTAAAGTCATATCAACAATCAGCATTGAGATATGCTACTGAAACTCATCTTAATGATTGGTAGATGCTTAATCTTTTCCTTGGATGTCCTTTTCGATTACAAAGGGAAACGTGTGCTTATGCCATTTGTTTAGCAGAAATGCTTGGTTCTTGGCCTTTAATCGTTTTTGTTATACGGTCTTTCTCAATTTGAAATTAGTAGACCAGGTCCAACGTGTTGTGCATTTACTGAGTCACATTCTCTCATATTTTTGTGGGTCATAGAATTAGATTGGACGACCCTTGTTTCATTATCATCTACCTGTTTATTGCATCTGCACGTGCATGGTGGATTTGAGATTACAACGTCGAAAGTGACCTGAGAATCACATCTATGTGAAGGCGGTCCTCTCCTCGCAAGCTGCCAGCTAAAAAATCTTTGTTGTTTTCTGCTCCCCAATTCAATGTGGTAACAATACGCCAAAATATTTTCAGTCATTTTCTTAGACTAATTAACTGTATATTATACATGTTACCAGCTTTGATTTTCCAAAATGGATCATGTTATCACAAGTGAATTTTTTTTTTTGTCTAGCTATTTTCCTGATGTGAAATACTAGTATTATATGAATTTTTTTGGTTATGAAATTTTTTTTTGGTGAAAGTTGATAATGACATCTTGAATGATTGAAATTTGTTCTTAAAGGAAAAAAAAAACGAATCATGTGAAGGCATTGAAAGCAGCAACTCTCTGTTAACGGACAAAGCTATGGTGTAATAGCTACTTTGTGGGGCCACACCTATTGAACAATATGGTAAAAACCTTGGAAACTCCTGTTTTGTCATCACTCATCAACCTCTTTGTTTTATCCAACACTCAATCATTTGGATCTGAATATGTTTGAGTGATGAGTAATGTGTATACATGTTTTGCTTTTCAATGGCTGATTATTGAATAGTTCCCTTTATGTGTTAAAACGGTGTATGTGCAGAAAAGGTAGGTATTATTAGCATAGCTCCAAGGGCAAATAAAGTTACAGGAAACGGGATTTGCTTTAAGCAAAAACATAATCCTGTTATAGAAAGCAATGCAATTTACACATACATCTCAAATAAAATAAAACAATTACAAAGAAAACATATTAATATATCAATAGAAATTAAAACCAGTATTAAAAGAAAGTCTTATTTGGTTTTGCTCACCTTGCCTCTACTTCGAACATGACTAGCTCCAGTGGTTCTTGTTCTACCCTTGAACTCAGATTCTTCTTCTTGTTCGGTGAATTTTTCGCTAGCTCGGTTCTTTGTCTGATGATTAGCTTGTTTGGCATTACTCTTCTTTGCAGCTGCATGATTCTTGGTCTTCCTTGGAAGCTGAGTGCTAGGCCATGAAGATGCATCAGAAGTCATCGAGTCATCGCTCCCATTTTCACTACTATCATCATCATATTCTTCATAGACAGCCTCAGAGTGATGGTTTCCATGGAAGGTGTCTTCTATGTACATAGTCCATCCTGATTCACAACTACTCTTCTCCTCAGAACCTCCTCTTCTTGGAGACTCCATTGCCAACACAAAAAAGTTTAACTTAGCCTCTTCTTTTTTTTTGAAAAGATTCACTTACCTCAGCTTGTTTTAATCTCTCCCTCTGGTATAACCCTTGTGTCTCTTGCTGTCTTTAGCTTTTGCACTTAATCATCAATAAATACTGTTTTTTAAGTAGGAATTTTTTTCCCTTTCTTGTGTATCAGAATCAAGAAAAGCTGGAGCCTATTGAATCACTCATATAATTGAATACGAGGAGTGAGTATCACCACATGGCAATTCTAACACCATTGTTTTCTCTCAATTGAAGAACTACAAGACAAGCCATTTTCAGATATAGTAGATATGAAGGGGAAAAATGTTAATAAGTGAGTTCTTGAAATAAAAAATGGTACACTTTCTATTTAAAAAAAAAATCGATTTACCCCTTTCTTTTATAGAGATATTTATAGGGAATTGTGTATTATGGTTCCCATAATACGGTTCGAGCCACACAGACCGTAGAAGTGACAGAAAACATCAATACCCACCAAACCAGAGCTTATCTGTTTTGAGCTCTTTATCATTAAGTGTTGTCTAAACAATCCTCATTGGTTAACACTTACCTTTTTTTGTTTCTTATGTTCTTTTTATTGCTGATAACCACATGATAGGATAGACATAACATTTACTAGTTTTTAGTTTACTCCTCTCTCTCTCTCTCTCTCTCTCTTTGGTTGATTCACTGAGCTGCAATCAATCCCACAACAATAAAAAAAAAGATTCAGCTTTTTGAGGTGGAAATAAGATGAGACCCACTCAACAAACAAGAAGGAATCTGAAACCCATATTCTTAAATAGGTTAGGAGCTGTTCCTCTTCCTCATTCCTTTAATACCCGTCTTGCTTCTCAGTCCTGTCTTGGTCATAAAAAGTGTTGCAGCCTTTTGGTTCTCATCTCTCTCCAAAAAATAGAGAGAGTTGTTTTCTTTTGAATTCAAGGTAAGTTAACCGGATTTATTGATTATCATTTATAACTTTTTTATTAAAGGAAAGAACAAACCAGAGATAGTAAATTACTTTCAAATTCTTGTTCATATGATGGCTTGGCTTTCACTTTTTACAGTCATTAGGAATTCATATTGGTTACAAATTACAACTAGGGCTGGGCATTTTATCCGTTATATTTGATTCGATTCGTTATTCGCTTCGATTCGATCCGAAAATTCCGGATATCCGTAAACATTCGAATCAAAGCAAATACTAAAATTCAATATCCGTTAAATTCGAAGCAAATCACAAATATTAAAATTTTGGGAAGCGGATATCCGATCCGATCCGGAAATATATAAATATATATATATCTTGATTATATTTAAAATATTAAATGTATAAAATTATATAATTATTATTCTAACACATGATTTAAACAATTCTATTCACATTATTACTTATATAAAAGTATTACATAAAAGAAAGAAAAAAAATATGAGAATTATATTTTCTTTTTCTTAAATTTTGTGTTATTATAATTGTAACTTAAACTTAAAAAAATTACAAAATATGTAAATTCACTAGTTTTTAATTTTTAATTTTTATATGATGCAAACAAATATTTTTGCAAAACAAATTTGTATCAAAATCTTAAGATTATTTGTATTAATCAAAATGGATGAGATATCCGTAAATATTCGTAAATATTCGCAAATATCTATTTATTTTCCGGATATCCGTTTTTCCGGATATCCGTATTTTTTCGAAGCAAAGCAAATACCAAAACTAGATATCCGTAACATTCGAAGCAAATCACAAATACCTTAAAAACCCGGATATCCGATCCGTGCCCACCCCTAATTACAACTAAGCAAAATCAAGTGGGAAAAAGCATCCATACGGGTTATGGACGTATGGTGTTGTACTAAGACGTTGACCTTTCTTTGTAAGCATTTAAGTAATTAAGTTTTTGGACTTCATGAAAATTTGATCCTCATAGTACATATAATAATAATTAAAAAAAAAAAATAGTACATATAATAATACGCATTGTGGGTCTCACGAGTGGAGATTTATTAGAATTGTACACATCGTTAATGCCTCCAAGCTTGTTTTTTGGGAGACTCATTTGTATTTTCTCATGTGGGTCTTTGTACTATCATTCAACCTACACGTGTTAGTACTGTTTCTATCTATGATATCATTATTTTTTTTTTTGATAACCCAGTATCCGACCACAAAGCGTGATCGACTAGCCCACCGGGCCTAAGCCCATGCCATGACAGGATTTTTAAGCGTCCACTTAAGGGCCCCTGGTTACGCTAAGTGGTCTGGAGCGCCACACCAACTCCGCATGTAAATTATGTGGTGGCCGGGGTTCGAAGTCGGGTGGCGGGCACCTCAGCNCGTGATCGACTAGCCCACCGGGCCTAAGCCCATGCCATGACAGGATTTTTAAGCGTCCACTTAAGGGCCCCTGGTTACGCTAAGTGGTCTGGAGCGCCACACCAACTCCGCATGTAAATTATGTGGTGGCCGGGGTTCGAAGTCGGGTGGCGGGCACCTCAGCCGAGGTTCCTTTACCACCAGGCTACGAAGCCCGGTTTGATATCATTATTTCATTAGTAAGGTTAAGCTTACAGTACCTTCTGGCAAATCTTAATATAATTTAGAAATATATTAAAAAGTTATTGAATTTGATACTGACACTTGGGTGGGTGAGTAGTTGAGAAAAAAAAAGGAGAATTTTGAGTGGCTTCTCTTTCACTCTCATATGTATATCGATGAGTTCTAGAATATTATTACTTACATATGTTGTTGCTAGTAAATGATGAGTATATGAATTTGTTGATATGCCTTCAATCTAATTCGGTAGCAGTATTTATTTTATATAGGCCTTCCATTTCGTTTAACCATTTATACTGAGTCCATATTTGCATCGTTGGCGTTAGAGTATTCGAGTTGAGATATTTAATAATACTTGTAACTTTAAATTATATTGCATCTGAAAATATACTTTAGTCCTCAATAATAAAATATCTCTCTTTTTCTGTTTATGTAGTTGAATTTAGGAAACCACAATAAATCTTTGTATTATTTATTTTCTTGTTTATCGTTTTCGTGTTATCTAATCACATCCAGTATAACATAAATAATATGATAAACGATTTTAAAATTTAATTAAAAAATGTCATATTAATTTTTTGTTACTAAATAAGAAAATGGGTATGTCCCTTAGCACCAAATTTTTGCTTTGCCTTGAATGCCTTCTTTTGTCAGGTATACTTCCCATGTGAAATTATTGTATATGTTATTGTATTTTGTGCATATATATACTTCTTTTAAGCCTTTTTCATGATTTGGTTGATATCTTAGATAAGATGACAAAAAAAATATCTGCTGTATCATCATACCTTTCGATTAGATTTCACGGCCATTTTGTATTTTTTTCATCTATATCATGGTATCCAAAAAGTGCAATAATTGAATATCTTTTTTATTGGTTCAGAATTCTCTTCACTTAGTATTTTTTTTTAATTCAAAAGATTTTGTAAAGTGTGTTCCTAACCTTCTAACAAAAACCAATTATAACTCTATTAGTTGAGATGTAACATGTATGCTAAGCGCGAAGAGAGATTGTCATTTCGCTTTATAATAAGTTCATAAACGTCAAGTCGATTATGATCGGGTCATGTAGAGTAGTTAGATAAGATTAACAGAACCAGCCGGATTAAATGTATCTTAATTATATTTATTTTTGTAATATTCATGCGGGTCTCACAAGACCACCCATTTAAGTCACTGAAGTTTACGTTTTGACGCTTCCAAAATTTGAGATTTTAAACTACAAACGTAATTTGTGTTAAAAAAAAAAAAACTACAAACGTAAAAGAAAAAACTACAAACGATTGTGAGTCATATTATGAACTCATTTGCAACCAAAATATGAAAAATATTTACTATATGTTTAACTACTAGATTGCATGTGAACCAATAAAAGGTACAAGGTATAGTCTTTTTCATAGCAGAAATTAAAATCATAAAAAATAATCTGAGAACTCAGCATAGTCCATGCCATTATTATTAGTCCCTGTATATGTGATGGATCATGAGAAAGGTTAGGTTGCAAGGTAACTACACTCTACAAAAGACAGGTTCACTATATTTGTCAAAAAAAAGAGAGGTTAATCTCCAGCTATATTGAACTTTCTCAACATTATCACAAGCCAAATCCTTATTCTATGAAACTGAGCGAGTTTGTCATAAATAGCAACGCAATAAACTTTTCTTAGTATGATGTGTTGTCCCACCAGAATAAGAGTATGCATCTGCCAAGGGAATATGGGAGATAGAAGCATGAACGATGTGGCATATAGAGATAGGATGTTAGGGAGCACCGTTTTCAACATAACTTGTTTTTTTGGTAGATGGCAAATAAAGACCATTTAAGTGACGTTTTTGGGGTTTATCGAGTAGTAGCAAATGAATATTGCTTTCTTCTTCCCTTGTATTTTGGAGGACCTGAATACTTCCGAATCCTGCATTCATTATCAATACCAAAGGATCCCAACAAAGTTCTATGATCTAACTCGAGGAAGAAAAGTTAATCTGTTGCCTCCAAGCTTTTACAAGTCTTTTCAAAAGTTTGGAAACGTACGTTCATGCGGTCTACGAAAAAAAAGCAAGAAGATGATTAACTTTTGGGCTAGTCCACATGACCCTTTACTCCGGCATAATGTTTGTCATCGTGGACATTATAGGACAAATCTAAAGAGAAGGTAGAGGAGAGAGTGTTCTCTGTTGGCACAAATCTAAACACCTTATTTTGGTGTTTATGTTTTAAAATAAAGAAATGGCCCATGCAGGTTTCGAACCTGCGACCTTCGCGTTATTAGCACGACGCTCTAACCAACTGAGCTAATGGGCCTTTTGGTTACTCAATCACAAAGCATATATCTTTTCCTACATGAAATAAAATTTGCTGTCCAGTATGTATATATTACATATTTAGATTTTATGAACGAAATTACATTACAGTGTAATACTACAAGACGAAATTACAAAACACAACTTCGAGGGAGTACGAACTAAAGGGAAGTAAGAATAAAAGAAGAGAGTTTTTTTGGTATGATTTAGAGTTTCTAGCCTTTAGAAATTCACTACACACCAAACAGATTATGCCTAATCATTCGGATGTTAATATTATTTCCACGGTAGATTCAAACTGTATTAAGGTATTTGAACTAAGAGGGTGTTCAAGACGGAGACGTCATCAAAATCTTCTACCACTTCACCAAAACCACCTAACTCAAGTTTCATCTTCCAACTAGTGCATGCATCCCTGCCATATTTATATGTTTTAAACCGTTTATGAGACTGGAAATATTTTAAATATAAACAAGTTGACTACAATATAATAAATATAGGTTTTAGCAAATATTGTTGGACTTACGTCGTTAATTATTTAAGGTTTCTGGAGCTTCATTTTAATTAAATTGGTATACTTTAAGATGACGCCAAGGAGTGGATCAGATTTTCCCTCCTACTTATTGATATTTGAGAAATTGGGGAAAGAAAACAAAAGGAAGAGAAGAACAAATAGCAAATGTTATTCCTAAACCAAAGATATAATCTATTATTGGGGTGTAAGAATATTTCAAACATCGACCAAGATAGATTCATGTATCCTTTTGGTGACCTACATATCTAACCAAGTTTCTCATGGTATTATTGGGGGTGGTTATACTTTTAAATTCACCACTTTTTTATTTTTACAAAGTAAGGTTTACTATTAAATCATTTTGACCAGGGGTTGTATCAGTGTTTCTGTCGTGTTGTAACCCACGATTAAAACAATGAAAATTTATGACATTTTATCATTTCTTAGTTGAACAAAAATGGTCATTTGATGGCCTAGAAAATTGAACAAATTACAAAACAACGAGACTTCTTGATTTTTTTTCAAGAATCAGTTTTGAACATGGTTGCAACTTTGCAAAAATACAAAAACAGGAGTTCTGTCTTTAAAAAAACATATTATAAATGTGAGTATAGTACATTTTATAGTTATATAAGATATCGGTTTGGTAATAATATGTAATTTGTCCAAGTATATTTTAATCTCATTATCTTTAGGTTATAGGAAACCCCAACAACCATCTCAGAAAATTAGTTGCATCTCACTTGACCAAATTTTCAGGACCCTTTTTGCACAAGAAAACTAAAACCCTACAATGCCCTCTTCTCTCAGACTTATATATCTCTTTGAAGTCCCACCCAATTTCTCCCACTCCTTACCTCCCACAAACATTTTAACATTTTCTCAAAAAAAATTAAGCAAACGGGTTTCAAGACAAAGAAGTATGAAACTCCTCCTTGTGATCTTTATCGTCCATGCCATCTTTATTCCCTGTTTTTCTTTTGATGTATCGGGAAAGGATTTTCCTTTAACCCTAGATTATTACAAGTCCACTTGCCCGACGGTATTTGATGTCATCAAGAAAGAAATGGAATGCATAGTGAAGGAAGATCCAAGAAATGCAGCCATAATTATTCGCTTACACTTCCACGACTGTTTTGTCCAAGTAAGTACATAACACACCTTACTTGATACACAAGAAAATCGATCTTCCCGCCTCTTTCTATCCTCATTTATTACCAAAATCACAAAGCATATGTTACCAAAATATCTGTCAGATTACTGATGAAAACAAGACAGATTTTAGCTGAAAAATCAACTTAATTTGTGGTACAGATGGTTACTTTTTTAAGGGTTTATATTGTATTGCAGGGATGCGATGGATCAGTGTTACTAGACGAAACAGAGTCATTGAAGGGCGAGAAGACAGCTTCTCCAAACATAAACTCATTGAAAGGATACAAAATTATAGACAGAATCAAGAACATAATCGAATCTGAATGTCCTGGAGTCGTTTCATGCGCTGATCTTCTCACAATTTCTGCCAGAGATGCTACGATCCTGGTACATACTAGTTACTAGTCATAGATGGTTATAACAATCAACGTGTTTATTTAATATGTCTAATTTTGGTTTTGGTTAAAGGTTGGTGGGCCTTACTGGGACGTTCCTGTGGGAAGAAAAGATTCAAAGACAGCAAGCTACGCGCTTGCCACAACGAACCTTCCAACTCCTGACGAGGGTTTAATCAGCATCATCGCTAAATTCTATTATCAGGGTCTCTCCGTTGAAGACATGGTAGCTCTTGTTGGTAAGATTCACTCCTCTAAAACCCAAAATAAACCGGAAAGTGTGATAAAACCGGAATATTATAATATCAAACCGATTCACTAAACCCTAAAAATTTGAACAACTCTATGTACGTAGGAGCTCACACGATAGGGATGGCACAATGTAGAAACTTCCGGTCACGTATCTATGGAGATTTTAGGGTGACAACAGCACTAAACCCCTTATCAGCGACGTACCTAGCGAAACTCCAAGAGATTTGTCCGGAGAGCAGTGGAGAAGGTGATAGAAACGTGACGGCTATGGATAATGTAACGCCTAATCTCTTTGACAACTCTATCTACCATACGCTCCTGAGAGGAGAAGGGTTGTTGAATTCGGACCAGGAGATGTACACGAGCATGTTCGGTATACAGACGAGGAGGATAGTGAGCAAGTTTGCGGAGGATCCGTTGGCTTTCTTTGAGCAATTCTCCAAGTCGATGGTGAAGATGGGGAACATTTTGAACTCCAAGAGTATGGTCGATGGAGAAGTGAGAAGAAATTGCAGATTCGTTAATACTTGAAAACATTCCATTTAGCAAAAGAACTATATTTCTTATAATTTGTTTATTTTAAGAGGAAGTCGGTTTTCCTTTTTCTCATCCTTTATACTTTTATGTGTTTTGAAGTTTGGATATGAATTTGTGGTGATTAAGGAATTATAAAGAAAGGTGGTTCATAATATGTAAAAGCTTTAAATTACACTTAGTAATCATGCATGTCAAACGATTTAGTTATTAGAGGCAATCACAATTCGAGAATGGTTATTGTTGTGAACAAACGCGAATTAACTCGAAAAAAAAACAAAAGAGAGCAAAATGAATTGTGATCAATATTTGTTTAGGATTTGTATATTATTATGTGAATGAATAATTTTACAATCCCTTAACTCCATATTTGTAGCAGCCTCAAAACCCGATTTCTTTTATCCTATAGAAATACATGTTTATCTAGAAAGAGTAAATATTCATAAATCGGAAAGTATACCATATCGCAAGAGCCTGCATCCCGCACCCTCAGATGTCAATTTTAATAGTGCCAACGACGCCCGCATTTTCATTTGGCTGGACTATGTCTGGCCCAAACAAATATTGGATTTTTAATGGCGCACAGAGATTTAACACACATCCAGATGCAACCGTTATTTTGCTTAAAACATCTTATATATAGACCACTAGTTTCATTATTAAAAAATGTATTCTACTTAATTTCTTTGTTCCTAGAACTGCAGAGGTGGAAATTTGTGGAGGCTGGCTTTTTTTTGTTGATTAGTGAAACGTTGAGGTTGAGAAGAAAATACAATAAAACCTTAGGTTAATAATAACCAGTATCAAACAAGAAGAGGTTGACATACATATATAACAGTAAGTAATATAGTTGAAGAAACAAAAAAAACTCTCTCTTGACCTCTTTTGTTAACTTGGCATAAATAAGATTCACATCCTACTACAACTTGACAAATATAAAAAATATAAAACCCAAAAAGGAAATGTCACAAAGCATTGATTATAGCGTGTTTCTTGGAACACCGTAACGCAAACACATCAACATCCCGAGATCTCTTTCCGACATTGCTCGGCTTCCTGCTCGTCACGTTGAATATGTCAACTCCGAAAAGCCGAACCACAACCTGACCACGGTTTTTACTCGGACCAGACCTGATTTTCCAACTAATATATAGTTGCTGGTCTGATTCAGTCGATCTCTCGAAAGTAACAACGTCACCGGCTCGGAGACACTTCTCCTTAACGAACCGACTCCATCCCTTGGTCAAAACATAACTCTGACTACTGTTCCAGTATGAGTAACGGAACCTCCACACTTTACCCGTCACGTCTTCGAAGTTGATCAAAACACCTTTAGTCACCGACACTGACGGTAAGGGAAAATGTTTCTCCGCGTGTTGTTTAGGTATCACGAGACGGTTTAGCTTACCAACGTCACTAGGCGTTACAACTTTCTCGAATAGCACTTCACGTGTTTTCAAAACGGTGTCGGTTTGAGTTGTATTAATATTTGTTTCGTTGCGTTTATTGCTCTGCGCAAGCTCCTCAGCGTAAGTGTGTTTCCTTAACATGTCAACGATCTCGGACTTGGAGTGAGCTTCGAGAAAAGATAACTCGTTGTTATCGTCCTCCTCTGATGTGAGGAAGGTCTTGAAGTTGAGTACGGCGTCGAGGCCACGGAATTTACGAGCGGCTATGTCGTAGGAGTGAGCAGCTTCCTCTTCGTCGTTGAAAGTGCCGAGCCAAACTCTCTGGTGCTTCATGTATATCTGAGCTCCCCATCTTCCGTTGGGCTGAGGAACCACGCCTTTGTATTTTGATGACGGCAGCTTCCGTGAATCCATCTCTACGTCATTCTTTGAATCCAACACTAAGTTGTTTCCACCGCTTTGGTAGAGGTGTAACGGTGGAAGCGGAGGAGCAGAGAAGCTCGGGGCGGTTGCGATTGCGGTTGCGGGTGGGAAAGATTCTGAAGTAGAAGAACTTTCGTCTATGCAGCTTGAAACCATTTTCTTTGTTTTAGTTTCTTGAAGATTCTGACCAAAATGAGAAACACAAATTAGGTGAGAGGGATTTTTTGGGTGACGTTGTTGCTTTTTATTTAGAGGTATAGTGCATGTACATGTTATCATTTGTATCTGATATAGTATTATACTATTTATTTAAGTTCAATTTGATTGGTTTAAGAAAAAGAAGATTGAGATATTACAAAAAAACATAGAGTAGAAAATTGAGAAGGTGGGGTCAACGCTTAAAAGAATGGCAAACCAACTTTGAAGGAAGTTTCTATGAAGGGCACAGACGAATAATATGTAGTACAACTACGGCTTTTCTATGTCTCGTACGTTTGTTATGTACATTATTAAGAACCACATTTCATTGACCTATACACTTTTATAACACATTACCATCTTCATTAAGTATGATTATCATCTTATTTAGTTAGACTTGTTATGTATATAACCAGCTTGCTTGAAATCATTTATATTCTTGAAAGACATTTCATGGAAAAGGATCGGTGGATACCATAAAGACTATATATGGCTCGAAAACATTCACATAATTGACATATTAACGCTAGCAACTCTAAATCACATCAAAATATTTTGTTAAAATAAAAGAGAGTAGTTGTAGTTATTTAGAAATCGCACAGCTAGATATTTTTAGTAGATGACGAAATTCTGCATTTTCTATATTCGATGACTCGTTATTGAACTGAAAACGAGAACATACTGATAACATATTTGTTTGAAACTTTTAAAGACGTAATATCTTTGACAAAAAAAAACGATATAGAAACTAGTGATTACAAATTCTAGATGCTAGAGGAAAGTCAGACTCAACAACGATATCTTATTCAACAACCCAAATATGCTGAATTATGTATTTTTTTGTTTCACTGACATAGAAGAGTCAATGATTGACAAAAAAATTATAAAAGGGTTAGAATATGGAATAAAATTAAAGATTCAAGTCAAGAGTTTTGGCGAGAATAAAAAAAAGAGAGACAGAATGTACAGAAGAATAACCAACGGGGTTAGACCAACATTATCGCTAGGACATTCACAAGTCCTTAGGCACAAAGTTTTTTTTTTATTTCTTTTGTTCGAAAAACATTCACGAATTGTTAAGGACTCTCCACAAACGTTTATTAATTAAGGGACATTTGACCTCGGTTTTACAAAAATGTGGGACCCCAACACTTAAGAAATGCTCTAAGAGCTGCCAATAATGTTGGTCTTACATACTAGTATACTATACGTACACGGTAAGTCAGACCTACCAAGGGGAACAAGTGGGATGGGGGTTCACATAAGATCTGGATCTTTCTCCTCTCTTTATTCTTTTAGTTCATTCCCCTTTGAACCAATTTGTTAGATATGGCGTGATATCCCTCTTGGGTGGGAGAGACTTTGGTTAAAGTTGAGTTTGAGCTTATCCAAACCAATTATCTCTGAAATCTTGTTTACACTAGATTTATTTGTATTTTTATTAGTTTACCAGTCATAATCACTCAGAATTATTTCTAGAATGAACAATGTTTTTTGTTGAATTTTAAGTGATCCGTACTAATTATTTATGTGAACCGGGAAATTGTTCTCACTAATAAAAGTTAAAGTTTACGACATTATCCAAACATTTTGTTGTACTAGTCCAACTCATGTGGTTTTGATTTATATGTGTCAATTAATGAATTTAATTCATATAGCTTCATGTCAATATTATATATTTCGGTTACATACCCATCACAATCTATTAGAGTAAATATATACATGAGCAGAAGCAAGATTGGACTAGGGGTCATGAATTTGATAAAGTAATTACTTCAGTGTATATTTTCTTAAGATAAGCATTATATTTGGGTAAAATTAGTCTTGACCCCACTAGTTTGTGTTCATATTTTCATAATATATATCGTCTAGGCCTAATATGATCACTTATGATTTTAAAAATAGTCACTAAAATAATCATCCAAATATATAATTACTTGAATAACATTCAATCACATGAAAATTTTTAATTGCAGAACATCCATAAAATTGCGGGCGTTAAGCGACACTAGGAACAAAAGCAAATCACGAGGAGGATTGAATAGATAGCACATCAATCATGTTTATGAACATATACTCTAAAATTAACTTAATCAACTGTTTAAAATAAATGAATTAAGAACATCAGCAATTAAATTGTTCAAAGAAAACATCAGCCATGTTTCTCAAAAAAAAACATCAGCAATTAAATTTGACTTAGCAAAATATAACAGTGTTTTGTATAAGCTGAAAGAATATACAAAAAAAAACCGTTAAACATTGAAACGTTTTTTATAAAAGTCTTCAGAAATTAGAGAACAACAATAATTGAACAAATGAAGCCTTTTCAAAAAGAAAAAAAAATAATAATAATTGAACAAATAAATTTAAGAGAAATTGCAGAATAAGAAAAAGTCCATGCACGTAGGAAAACATCGTCCGGGGTAAGGCATCTTAAACGTAGCGCTTTGTCAACAATTTGGAGATGAAATGCAAGTTGGACGTAAATTCGCGATTAAAGAGACAAAAGAAGGTCAGCTCCATCATTGTCACTCCTAAGCATGGACCCAAACCTCATCTCATCCTAAATTTACTAATTCTGATTCCAACTTAAACCAAATTACTTTAATCTAATGGTAAAAAACTCCAGCTAGAATATGTGTCTTTGGGTTCGAACCTTGACCACTGCAGAATTTACATATATGCTGTAGCATCTGAGATTGAAGATCATTATAGGTGAGTCACATGATGACGTTTTGGTAGTGTTCTTGCTCGCTTCGGTCTCTAGTCTGGATCACTTCGATGGGATCAGGATACTAAATTAGAAAAAAAAAAAAAAATCTGATTCCAACTCAACCGTTGATTTTGGATTCTTATCTTCCATCGTTGAGATCTACAGCTCTGGTTGGAAGTGTGTTAATCACTATTTACTAGTATTTTCCATTCACATCTTCGGGAAAATTCAGATTTGATTAATTAGTTCAATTCAAACCTGGTGGAATAATGAATCTCGTGTCCTAGTTTAGGCCATAAGAACTAACTTAATTAAATATTTAGGCAATGATCAGAAATTCAGAACCAACTTAATTTAATAGATCAATTTTGTGGCTCCCACATAAATAGTTGGACAGAAAGTGAAAGAACAAATATATAATTAGCGTGTGGTTTATTATTTTATACATATACAGCATAAAAGACAGAAACACAATTATTTGACTCTGAAACTAAAGAGAGCCCTTTAAAGATTTATTGTCTCATAACATCAACAAATATAAAATGTTATTTGCAAAGTGAGCATCCGCGCTCGTGATAGAGATTCCACGGTTTAACTGACACTGAGTCAATCATAGCATAAACGAGTAGATGTAAGTCTTTACTCTATTAGCTTCGGTCATGGAATACATAGATAAGCTTATTTATATCTGCTACAGCTAGTTATTGTTTAGCCGTGTAGATGTGACATGTTAAACAATTATAACATGTAGACATTACACACATGTGGACATAAGTATAACTTTATCTTCTCCAATCTTATCCTTTGTTTTGATCATATGAGTAACTGAGCTTTTTATTCTTCTTCATTGATCTAGACGATTACATGTTCACAACAGAGAGGGGTTGACGAGATTTTGTCAATACACACAAGACTTTTACAGCGAAAGAATTTGTTTCATCATTTAAATCATGTCCTTGCGGAAGAAGGTACTTTATAGTTTGGCTGTAATGTTATTTACATAACCATATTTAGTTGATATATGTCAATCATGCAAATTTATGTAGCTAAAAACACATTAATTTTTGTCTAGATGTAATCAGGTGATAGCGTATAGTTATTACAAGCTGCTTAATCAAGACACTACATAAGAAAGTATGATACAATCTTCTTCGATCATGGTCGTCTGAAATCTCTACACATTGTATACAGGCATACGATGTGTAATCAAGACACGACATATCGGGCAAGTCTCGCATTTCTTGCAGCACGTGCTGAAACACACAAAAACGACATGAACATTTTACAAGATGGCATTTCAAGAAAACACAAGATGGTGTAAAAGATAAAGTAAAATATCAAATCTAGCATATCAAAACCACACATGTTTTTATCTCTACACTTTTATAAGTATTAAAATACAATTTAAGACTAAAAGGATACATTAAAAGTATTGTGGTATGTGCTAGTCTGTGTCACAAACCTGGTTTAAACTGATAATGCATGTTATATTGCTGTAAAAACAGAACGTAATGACACAAAGTCATGTTTGAGCAAGTGCTAGTTTTGATAAACAAATTTTTCTGAGTGACAATAGCAATAATACTTATTAAAACATGTCATTTCAGATGGTTTTTAAGCGAGGAGGCAGAGAAAAAGAAGGAGGGTTGGTTTTACCTGCAGAGGACGTGATGTCTACATGGGATTAGAACCACGTTGACCGGATCCTCAAAGCAAACTTTACAAAGATTATTCTCCTGCTGGCTGTTATCTGTTTGCTCACTCAATGCAGCTTTTAATCTACATACCTGGTGAGGATTTTAAGAGATTCCAGATCTTGCTTAGTTTCACAACGTTCAAAAAACGAAATGATTTAGAAATGTGAAACTTTACCTCATCAACAAGATCAGACTCTGGTATTTTCGTCACAACCTCTGGTGCGAATGTGTTGTATCTGAAAACATAAAAATCCAAACATATATAGTGTAAAATTGAAAAGAGCCATTTCTTATGTTACCAAAAAGATGAGAGCAGCTTTTACCCAGTAGCTTCTCCAGTGTAGAGCCTAGATTGTTCCTCATCGACAGACCAGCACCCAAGTAATCTGTTATATTACCCATATGCAAGAAGGATTAGTCTTTCTTGTTGTCACCAGATATACACCCATTGCTCAGTTTGTACCTTTTACAATGTTGAAAGATTCTTAGGAATATACGAGCCGTTGATGACGCAAAGTATCTTCCAACACTACAAATAAACAATACAGATTTCTCCAAAAACCTATATCATGTAACCAAGTAATCTGTTATTTAACCATCTGAGAATGATTAGTCAGAGTTTCTCACTTCTCAGTTGTAGCTTAAGTACCTTTTACAAGATTGATACAATCTCAAGAATACACGAGCCAATAATCTCGCAAAAGACTTTCCATAAGGACCACCAACACTATAAATCCACGAGAAAGACATGGCCACCGAAATAAATGTAACAAAAAGAACCGTAGCTCCTTGAATCAGAAAAAGAGGTACAAACATAACTACAATCGGAATGTTCTTGGGAGAAGCAGGTGTTCCCTGACAATTAGATAAAAGAGTATTAGCTCAAACAAGTGCAACACAAGATCATGTTTAAAAGCTATGAACTTGTTTATCTAAAAAATGTGTACCTCTAAGCTTGTGAAAAGGATGAATTGGAAGATAATGAATGGAATTTTCATTACATATCCACCAATATCTAGAAAACTGCATTCTCTGTTGCTGTGCTGATCCCCGTATATTACTCTCACAGAAGATGAGCTAGGTACAGTATAAATTTTATATATTATAATTTTTCGATCCTAAGTTGAGTCAATGTAAAATATGCCATAATTCAATAAGATATTAAGACAACAATATTTATACCTATGGCTTGACTGATTGTTCAGCTTTGTGGAGACAAGAAAGCCAAAGCACTCTGCTATGCTGTAGATTGAGAAAAAAAGAAGGTTGTTAATACTACTAAAAGAGGATATAGTTCAGAAAGACTTCAAGAAAAAAAAAACTAGTTTACCCCAAATTTATAAAAAAGTCCCACCAGTCCAACGCAGCTACATCACCTATACAACTAGAAAAGATGTCAACAAAACAATCTATTTGCAGTTGGTTCTACAAAATTATAGACATTGCAGTTACTAGATATCACAAGGACTAAACAATATTTTATTTTCATCTTTTAATTGAGCTTGTTTACATGAGAAGGGCAACGTCAACAACACCTCCAGGGTTTCGTTTGGAGGAGAGAAGATCATAAACTAATTAAATAGTGAAGTAAATGTGTAACATACCACGTGATTTAAGAAGAGTGAAGGTTATGGCAGCAATGAAGGAAACCATCCATATGGAAACCCATGTGTACTACAAAAGAAATAAACAATGTAAGAAGGAAGCAAATTAACAACCGTTGAGGTCTGAACTGCTCATATAGACTTACGAGAAGTGGTTCACCACTCAGAGTTTCCTCATCTCTAGGCCTTAGTATGAAGCACGCACTGCAGGAAAAATTGTATGTCAGTCATCAACAAGGGCAGAAGTAAACAAAGACAATATTGGTTCAAATAAAAAAACAACTCCAGACTAGTAAGAAGGGTGAACAAAACCAAAATAATAAACTTAAAACATTGATGAAATACCTGAAATTATATATCAAAATCGCTACTTCGAATGCAAGCAATGGTAAGAAGATAAGCTTTAAGTCAACAGCTGTAACAGAGGGACACAAACCATTCATATATATAAGCTTTTACTCAGAGTATTAATAAAAATGGGGAAAAAGATACCATATTTATCTTCAAGATATACAAAGAGAAGGATCTCAAAAGCAAGAAACAGTGGTGTTGCCATGACATATTGAAACGGAGCCCACTGTAACAAGACCAGAACTTAAAACAGGTTACAAGCAGCTCTGCCAAACTAAGAGCAAAAAGGTAATAATAATATACATTCTTATCATGAGGCATTGGTGGAGTAGGCAAAGAAAATCTACCACGGGAAATCACAGCATGACACAACCACCACAAGGGTGTAAATACAAACCTGCACAAACAGAATCAAAGGAGAATGAAAGCATATCCAAAACAAAAAGTCTTGATCTCTAAAGATGGGTCAAAAAGATGCTACTTCTACTTCAGTCATCACCAGAAGATTCAAGTGATATGAAACCTTACAGTTCCCTAGCCTCTCTGCCTAACTATCACTTAGTGATCAAAAAGTCTCTACACTTAGTCAACGCTCAATAGCAATACTAAACAGAAGTCAAGGCAAGGATCAAGAAGAAGAAAGAAGTGAACTAACCACCATGAACCAGAAAGAAGATGGTCAAGCTTGAGAGCGACAAGAAGCGTGAAGGAGAAGAGGAAACCATGGCAGGAGAGTCTCCAAAAGTAAAATACTATTTCCATGGCCGGAGGAGGGAGAACCTTGTTTGTTCACAGAGCTCAAATTCAAGATCTGGTTGTGAAAAAAGTTTAGATCTTTTCGTGGAAATTACGAAAGGCAACACACAGTGAGAGACAGGCATTTTCTTAGTCTAGTTCAAAAGCAAATGACTAAAAGAAAGCTTCTTTGCCAATAATTCAGGAGATGTAATATAAAAATGTGAGATCGTACTACATTAGTGTAGTGCATGTACACTAGGCACTAGAAGTTTTGACACTTCCCTGTTTTTTTATAAAAAAATTCGATTTGATATATCATATAATAGATAGAAAAATTCAAACTTAATCAGTCGAGTATGTATAATATAGGCCTAAGTTTAAATAAATTTCCAAATATATATTAGTTATTCAAATATATAATGTAAATTTATTATTTAAAATAATTATCTATAATTAGATAATTGTGACTATTCATAAAAATAACTAAAAGTTGTGACTATTCGCTATCTTTAATATGAATGTTGTGACTATTCATAAAAATAACTAATTTTAACTTGAAAGATTGTGACTATTCACTACCAATAATTTGAAAGTTATGATTATTTATTAAAATAACTAATTTTAATTTGAAAAGTTGTAATTATTCATATAGAACTTTGAAAATATAAAAATAGTATATGTTCATAAGATAAAAATTTTACTAATCTAAAAAAAATAGTAAAGAATAAGTTTTTTCTAAAAAAACTATATTTCTAATTATCTTTATTCTACAAATACATAATTTATAATTCATGTTTTTTAATTTCATACACTTAGATTATATAAGAAAGTTTGATAGTGAAACTCAAGTGATACGCAAATAAATCAAACCAGTGGAAACTTCTTTGAGGGCTTCATTTCCGCAGTTCGGCATAGTTTGGGCTTTTCGATTTCCTTACTCTTTTTTCTTAAAATATCCCATGTAGATCAAATAAAATTCAAGATGATGTCTACAAATAGCCAAAAGAGGAGAGTCATTACTGGACTGTTAAATATGGCTGTTACTTGGTTAAATATGATAGAACTTAGATGACATATGAAATGGCAGTAGGGTACAATAGTACGTACCAGACATGATAACAATCAATCTCGTCTTAGTGATGCACTCTTACACAAATACGGCGTCCGCTACGTTAATTTCCCACACAGAAATGCTGCAAGCCCATGCATCATCTTTTGGCGGATATTATAAATCATGTACGTTCTCGAAGGAAAAATAATCATTTAACCAAATCTACGAAATAAGCAAAGAAAGTCATTAAAAGTTAAAACGAAACCAAGCCCCAACGGATACAAATATTTCCGTTATACATACAAACACAAACACATAACTAGGTATAACATCACGTGCAACATCCATTTCCACAGAACATACACGTGGATACATCCAAAACGAAATCTACACGCTTAAAGGTTTGATTACATGTGATGTTGTTGTTGTTCAACGATGGTGATAGTATTGTGACTACTCATTCTCTGCCTCTTAGCATTCCCCGAAGAAGATGATTCCTCAACGTTACTCTTCTCCATCACTGCCTTCAAAGCTTCCTCTATCGTCCCTATACAATACTCTTCCATCTCCTCCTCGCCGGAACACTCTTCTCCGGTGACAAACAACACGTTCTTGACACGTCCCCCGATGGTTACTATCTCCGCCTTGAGCGTTTTGAGACGCATCGCTTTCAACGTTTTGATCATGTCCGGCAATAGATCCGACCTGTCTTCGCAACAAACCGATGCTTTAATCACGAATCTGCCATCTCCGGTCTCTTCCTCCTCCGTGAAAGCTACCGTTAACTCGTTGCTCTCCGTTGGAACCAAGTTTGTCTCCGAGATCACTGATGTCTCTCTCTTCAACTCTTTCACGTGTTGAATCACTTCCGCTAGTAACGACGCTTTATCAGTCTGCATACCAAAAAAAAAAAAAAATTACATAATTACAAAACATAAATTGTTATTATCGAGGAGAAAAAATTATGTGGTCGGAGAAGTGATGATTTGGTTCGGTAATAAGGCTTTTTTTGCTGCTTTTATTCTTTTTAAGCAGCGCCGTTTGTTTCTCTTTATTACATCAACTTAACCAAGAAGCGACATTGACGTTCCATATCCCCACACTTTTTTTAATTTATTCTACAGTCTCTGACTGATTCTCTCCTCGGGAATTTAACAAGTACCCGGAAGATCCATGATTCAAGAGAAGACCTTTGAATAACTTACTTCCTCTCATACAAAACCTAAATGTATAAAAAACGTAAAAACAAAGAGACAAAATGTGACATGAACTTTCATGTCAGAGCTGCTATGTTTGTTCATTTCAACTCTACATGTTTTTTTTGTTAACTATGTGAATTTATATCATAAGAGATGGCATATGATACAAGTAGTCTTGAATCCCAGTTGCTTTAAAACATATTCTTATCTAAGAATCCTAAAACAAAAATAAAATGATCCTTAAATACATAATTAGGTTTAACCTAATTCCTAAGAAGATTAAACCTAAGATTAAAGATGAAACAAAACTTCCTTTTTTTGTAATATAGTTTTATTAAAATTCTCTTTTTGGATGTATCATGTCATGAATGTGTTATCTATGTGAGACTGATGATGTACAAAAATATAAAGACTTACTTTGGTGGTGCTTGGTAATATGCTACGGAGCTTAGCAAAATGATTATTGATTCTCTCTCTTCGTCTTCTCTCAGCTTCACTATGACTCTTTGAAGCAGCCAAAGCTTTAGCATCCATGATCTCTTGCGCTGTCATCTTCCCTAACTCAGCTTGTAACCCGAAAGGACCCGACCCAACTTGCACCACTGGACCTAAAGCCTCTGACAATATGCGAAGCTGTTCGTGATGTTGATGTGTTGCTGACGTGGCTCCACCAAAACCCTCGTAACCTACCTGTAATCCCTGATGATTAGCTCGACTTCTGTTGAAGAAACTCCCATAGAGAGATGTTGGAGGAGGAAACTGATCAAACGGTGGTTGGGCCGAAGTAGGCCATATTGGGGAAACTGAGTCTTGGGAGAAGATAGTGAATCCGGATCCGGCGTTGTTACCTGGAGCTCCGAAAGTTTCGGATTGAGAAGGATCTTGGTGATGATGATGATGGGAGATGAGTTGGTGGAGCAAGAGGTCATTTTGGTAATTTTGTATGTTGTTCATGGCTTCTGAACTTTCTACTTCTTCTTGTTTCTTTGCGCACATCACTCGTTTCTATGATGACCTAAAAGTCTCCATTTTTCTACTCTTTTTCCCTCTTCTTCTCTCTATATATTGTAAAAGAAGATAGGAGTTGAAAGAGTTAAAAAGCGACAAAAGCTTGTTTTCAAATGTAGATATATGTAGGAGCATTTACGTGCGTTTGTATATATATGGTTCGAAGGATATATAGAGTTTGCACCTTGTGTTGTGGTGGGATTATTATAAAAGCAAAAAGGTTAATGGGTTAAGATTCTTTAGATTATCTCTCGTTTATCTTACACATTTGGATCTAAGAGCATTTCCAATCCCACTGCAAAAATACATTAACAAACAAATAAGACATTATTCCAAATATTAGTAATATTTTTTTATTTGTTCATGAATATATTTTTCACTCCATCTCACAATTTATTTTTTGCAGTGAGGTTAGAGATGCTCTAATACTTCATTGTCGATATTAATTTGTAGATTAACTTTGGGTTATATTAAAAATAAAATTTTGTCTATATTTTTACTTGCATACGTACTTAACAAAATGTGTTATAAATAATATTAAAATTGTATGTCTACTAGACATTTAGACCACTACGTTATTACTTAGTAGAGAGCACATAGCATTTTGTAGAACAGTGTTCTGTTGCTTTTGCATTGATCGAATAACATAGTACAAATTAACTACCAAATCAAAATCGTTATATTCCCGGACAAAAAAACTAAGAAAACTAGATAATTGCATTTGATATTTTACAAGATGTGATAAACTATGGGCTTTATCGATATCAAATGAATCTTCATGTAAAAGCGTGGATATAGTATAAATCAACTTATTTAATCCTATCTCGTAAACATATAGGTGCTAGCAATATAAAGAACATTAAAAATTTGGGAAGAACTTATATGCAAAACTTATAAAAACGAAAGAATGGTAGGCTTGAATTAAACTTACGAGCATCAAAATTCAATTATCATACTAGGAGAAACACGAAACGCCTAGACGTCTAACTATGTAATTAAGTTTGTCTCCAACTTTTAATTGATTCAGAAAGGTAAATAATACTAGTAATTTACTATACTCATTGGTTACATGAGCAATTTAGAGACTTTCACTCGCACAAAAACCTACGTGCGTTTGTTATCGCTCTTGAAGTAAAATCATTAAAAAGCTTGTGAATCATGTCAGGCCCTTCTCTGAAAATTAGGGTGTCTAAGACAAATTTTTAATGATTCATCTATAATTATCTTTTTTATGGATTTGAGAATCTAAAAACAAAAAAACTGAGAAAGTTTATTTATATGTAATTTTTAAAAAAATTTAAGGGTCCAAAACTAATGTTTCATGAGACTTTGTCCAGGATTAGTCATGATCAGTGTTAAAAGACAAGCGATTGAGTGACTGTATGTGCATGTTTTTGATAGATTAAGTAAGTGTTTGAGACAGTTGTTATATAATCGCAATATCGCATCAAGTGGTTTCCTTAACAAACAAAAAATAATTCTAGCTCGATGCCTGAGTTCGTAAAAGTAATCATATTTTGTTTTTGTTACACTGATAATTTGTGAGATTTCATATATATAAAAGTTATAAGAACGTCATATACATTTTTGCAAATACAGTGTCTAATTAATGCCAATAGTGAATTTGTCTTATAATCACAATTAGTATAATTTATGAGAATTGACAAAGTTTTTACATGACATAACTCTAGAGATGGGGTTTATACAGATCCATCTATAAATCTAGAGATGAATATATATTAATATGCCCTGATACAAGGATGAACCTTTTACAACTTCTAGGCTTTCGAAAATATAATTATTTAACAGATTAATATATGTATGAATGGTGTGCAACTGGAAAGTCACTCTTCAAGTCGTCTTTGCTTTCAACTTACGGAAAGCTCAACTGAGTGTAGTTATCAGAGAAATAGAAAAGCAAAACTAATATTGTCTTATTTCATAATGACCGGTCCAGATTTACTTTACATTACATCCCCTATGGGAGAATTAAGAA
The DNA here is from genome assembly GCA_932364175.1 of Eruca vesicaria subsp. sativa. Taxonomy (NCBI): domain Eukaryota; kingdom Viridiplantae; phylum Streptophyta; class Magnoliopsida; order Brassicales; family Brassicaceae; genus Eruca; species Eruca vesicaria. The sequence goes on along the minus strand of CAKOAT010107376.1, from coordinate 174,456 downwards.
ACACTAGAACTTTTAAATAACTAAATGCAAAAAGAAAATTAGAAAAAAAAAAACACAGAGTGAACACAAAACACACAGATTGTCGGACCGACCAAAGACTCAAAAAAGACTGGCCGTATCATCATGACCTTAGTCTCAAGCTTGCAATCAAAAAGCTCTTTTGCTTTACTTCGCACCTATTTTTCATCGTAAAATCTCTTAAAGAATTTCTAACCGAACTTCAAATCTTCAAATTTTTAAAATTCTATATCATTCTAATCTAATCTCAAATTTTCAAATTTTGAGATTGTGAATAGTAAAACCTCAAATTTGAAATTTAACTGTTCATAATCTCAAAACTATTTGTTTTTCTTTGTGGTCTTTACATTTAGTACTTTTCATAAATACATATACTAAAACTTAATTTAAAGTCCCTTAGTTACACAAAAATAAACTAAAATATAATAAATATTACATAACATTAAAATAAAATTCACATAATAGTAAGATATATTAAATAAAGCTCATACAAAATAAAAATACATTAAAAACTTAACACAAATTAAAATAAATTACATAAATACATATGAGAACATTACAAAAATTAATACTTGAATGATTTGGTATTTTATATGTAACTTTCTAAAATTTGTGTGTATGTGTATTATTTTATTATATATGTAATTTATACTGTCTTTTATTATATAATACTATAATATTATGTGTTGTATAATGTATTAAATATATGTTTATATGTATTTATAAAGTTTTATTATTATTAGTAACTTTGTTAATGTCAAAGACAATAATGCAAATAAATAAAATTTTAGGATTTTTTTAAGATTTATGGTTAGAGCAACTCAACCTCAAATCTTCATTTTGAGGTTTTATTTCCCTTAAAATAAGATTTTGGGTTGGAGATTCTCTTAATAAACTTTTAAAAAATATTTTATAAGAGTTAACTTCTAAAATTAATTCTTACTTAAAATAATATATACTTATTTTTTGTTATTAGTAGGAATGATCTACAAAATTTGTGGTAATCAAATCGGTGGTACAATATTTACATTACAGAGTAAAATGGTAGAATCCAAGCATTTGTACTTGCTTATCTACATTGATGTACGTGAAATGAAATAGTGAAAATGTTGAAAACTCATTATATTTCTTAATTTTTAGATGATACATGCGAGTCTAAAAAATGTTCATACACAATTCTTATCATTTTCATATAGTGTGTCGCAAAATAATGTATTAACATAAAATCTAATATACGATAGCTGAGTCTTTGTTGGCAAATTGGCATGAACATGTATACACACAAATATTCTTGCACGTGTATTATTATATTTTAGTTTTTCTTTATGAGAAAAAGTACGTAAATTTAAAAGTGATGGATGCTACTTTTTCTCTCTATGTAACGCATGACCAAAGCTATCAATGGTAAAACACACGGTCCACATTAATTTCAGGTAGGACCTTTATTTCAGATAAATGTACAGTTTGTAATGAATTCCTTTAACAATAAAGAACAAAGGTAGAATAAGCACTCTTTGATTTTTTTTAATTATTTGGTACATTAAGAAATATATAGGGTTCAAAATTTGACCGACTATGTTATAAACATAAGAGACTATTTAAATCATATTCTAAGGCAAACAATTTCCAGTAAAAGTTGAAAAGAACGAATAACTGAGCACATGAATGGAAATAAAGCAGAGAGTCAGTTTTGTTCATGAAAAAACAGTGTTCTTTCTCTTGAGCTTCATTTCCCACGCTAATCCTTTATGCTTCCCCAAGACCTTTTCATCATTTTGTTTTGGAACTCTCTCTCTCTCTCTCTCTCTCTCTCTCTCTCTCTCTCTCNAATGGAGCGGAAGCGGAGAAGAAGATTGTAGGTCTTCGTGTGGCACAAGCGAGCCCAAGGACCTCCCATCTACTATTTGCGGATGATAGTCTTTTCTTCTGCAAGGCGGAAGCTAGCCAATGCAAGGAGATCATAGACATCATAGACATTTATGGTAAAGCATCGGGACAAAGATTAAATGCGGCAAAATCATCAATGTTCTTCGGGAACCGTGTACACTACCTTCGGAAACAAGAGATAAAAGAGGTCTTGGGATTCTCGGCCGAAGGAGGCATGGGGATGTACCTTGGACTACCTGAACAGATTTGTGGTTCGAAAACCAAAGTCTTTTCTTACGTACAAGACCGGCTAAATGGACGAGTGAATAATTGGTCCTCGAGATTACTGTCCAAAGGGGGAAAAGAGGTCCAGATTAAAGCGGTGGCCCAAGCAATTCCGACATATCCAATGTCATGTTATTTGATTCCTCAGGGCATCACTGATAAACTACGAAGCACGAATTCAAATTTTTGGTGGAGTTCAAAACATAACAGCAGAGGTTTGCATTGGATATCATGGGACGAAATCTGTATCCCTAAGGATTTAGGGGGACTAGGATTTCGTGATCTCCATGATTTCAACTTAGCACTTCTTGCAAAACAATTATGGCGGTTGATACATTACCCGAACTCATTATTGGCACGTGTCCTAAAGGGGAGGTACTATTACAACACCTCTCCTTTAGAAGACCGACGTACATACTCACCTTCTTATGGTTGGCGTAGTATTATGGCAGCAAAACCTTTACTCCTCTCGGGACTACGAAAGAGGATTGGTACGGGTCGAGATACGAGAGTATGGAGTGAGCACTGGATCCCTGACTCAGTTGCCCGACCACCTAGGCCTGCCGATCATATTGTCTACAGACTCCCCAGTCTCCCGGTTCAAGCCCTTATTAGGAATGATACCAAGGAGTGGGATACACAACTTTTACGAGAATATTTCCATCCAGACGATATACCTCTGATACTTGGGCTAAAACCCTCATGTTCGTCTGCTCCGGATGGATATGTTTGGGACCATACAAAGACAGGAGTATACTCAGTTAAAACCGGCTATGGTCTACTTCAATCGAACAAAATAAGGCCTACACAAGAGTTCGTTCTGCAACCGAGCATCACAGGCCTCCAGAGCCATGTGTGGAGGATAGAGGCTCCAAGCAAGATAAAGCACTTCTTGTGGCAAGCTATCTCAGGCTGTGTGGCGACAGCAGAGAGACTCACCTATAGACACCTGGGTACCGATAGGAGTTGTCCTAGATGTGCTGGCCCAGTGGAGTCAATTAACCACCTTATCTTTGAGTGCCCCCCTGCCCTGCAGGTTTGGGCTTTATCGGACTATCCGTCCATTCCGGGTGTCTTCCCGAGTACTTCTATATATCAAAATATAGACTTCCTTTTTTGGAAGAGAAAAGAGGTGGCTCCACGGAGACCACAAT
>CAKOAT010107376.1:154454-171003 GCA_932364175.1 Eruca vesicaria subsp. sativa | reverse complement strand
CTTTCTCATATTCCTCGAAGTAGGAATGGTCGAGCGGATGGATTAGCTAAAGAGGCGAGAAGAAAAGGATCTACTTTTTCCCATATAGATCAGACTAGGACAGACGGAGATGCTCCTAGGAGGATCGACTCGTCTGCTCACCACTTGATCTAGCTTTAGATGGGCGGCTGACAAAAAAAAAAAAAAAAAAAAAAAAAAATGTAATACACGGTGAAATATCACACAACAAAACCTTTTTAGAAAGGATCCATTTTTTTTTTTCAAAAATCTCGAGCTAACCTGACCCATTGCAACAACATTAAAAGCTTACCTAGAATTACAATGGCAAAATAGGTAAACCAAACCCAAGCCAAACCATATCCACATAGTTTTAAGCTTATATGAATTAATCCAACTCATTTGACACATGGATTAGGTAATTCCATAACTCATTAACAAGTTAGTTGTTTAATGGTTATCCATGAATAAAAATAAAAATTTAATGGCTATTTAGTTAAAATGTTATATTTTTGGGGTTAATCATAATTTTTATAGATTTTATGAAAACATGGTTTTACAGCTTTGACAAGGTTTTGTAATTTTGAGAAAAAAATACAATAACTATTTTGGCAGGAAATACAATTTTGTGATTTTGGTACAAAACATGATTTATGATGTTTCTTTAAAAACTTGATTTTACAGTTGGGGGGGGGGAGACATCAATTTTGTGGATTTTGCTGCAAAAAACATTATTTTGAGGCGAACACGATTTTGCGACTATGATGTAAAAACATGATTTATAGTTTTGATGGGAAAAATCGATTTAACAATTTTTGCTGAATATTTAAACTTTACGGTTTTCAAGTTTTTTACATTTTGGCGAAAAACTTAATTTTGTGGTTTTGTGTAGAAAACTCGATTTTACTATTATGGTAGGAAAATATGACTTTACGATTTTGGTGTGAAAACTAGATATATTACATTGGCAAGAAAACTTGATTTTACAATTTTAACTAGAAAGCAATGTTTGTTTTTGTTTTTTATTTTGGGGAGAAATTTTAGTTTGATGATTTGTTGGGAAAACAGTTTTATGGTATTGGCGAAAAATGCGATTTTCAATTTTGATGGAACGATTTTGAGGGGAACTTCATTTTACAGCTTTGGCAAGAAAATTCGTTTTTGCAGTTTTGGCTAAAAAATTTGATATATTGTTTCAGCGGAAAAACTCGATTTTGCGTTTGAGGTGGAAAATACAATTTTGTGATTTTAGGGGAAAACCATGATTTTATGTTTGGTGAGAAAATACGATTGTACGGTTTTGCGGAAGATCCTGATTTTCAGTTTTGGAAGGAAATTTGGATTTGACGATTTTGGAGAGAAAGCATAATTTTACGATTTTGACTTATTTAAATATCCAAAATATAATATTTTATATATGATAAATTAGGTTAGATTTGGTTTATTAAAGTTGATTTAGATAAATAAGGAAATATAAAATTTTGGTTTACTAAATTTGGTTCAAAAATCTGGTTTGGTTATCATTTATTAATATAGTTTGGTTTGACTTTATATTAGTTTTAAATTTTGGTTTTCAACTATTAGCTATAAATTTGTATTGGTTTGGTTATTAATAACTCATTGTCCATTCCTATCTAAACCATTTAAACTCAATAAATCTATTATTAACACATTATATCCATTTTTTATCCATTAAATCCATAGTTTGGATTGGGCTGGATATATTGGCTCATAATATTATCTTTTGACATCTCTATTTTAAGACAAACTATAATTCATCCGAAAAATAGAGATTTTGTATCGAAAAAAATTTGAAATTCGGTATTAGGAAGAGGGGAGAGTAACAAAGGAAGTTGGTTTTCAGTATTAAGCAGATAATGCTTTTATTATTGTTTATTATTTACTTAATTTGCTTATGAATATTTAGCAAACTATGTCATTAATTTGGTGATTATAATCACATAAGGGGGTTAGTCAGTAAATAATGTTCCAAGCTCCAGGATTTTGCCTAACTAGACGCTGTAAGTCATGATTAAAACTTGCTTAGAGGTAAGAAGGTGAGTGAAATAGAAAAGTTCCCAAAACATATAGAATGATCATAAGAAAAAAAAAGCAAACTAGATAAATTAAAAAGTCATAAAGAGGACAAAAATGTTGTCTTTGTAAGAAGTCTGGTTAACAAAAGTGAAAAAGGCCAAATCATAAGAGACCCAACTTAACTTTTGTATTTTTGTTTATTATCAAGAAAAAAATTATACAGGCTCCATTTCTGGCTCTTACTTTCACCATCGTATGTCTGCAGGCTCCATTCTTTTACCATTTTGGTATAAACAATTTTGTGACTTTTTCTTTTGTTTTACACCATATATTTATTGGAGTATATCAAAATAAAAGGTATAGTTTATATAGTATTGACATATTGCACTATTTTTTGTAATGTTTGACGTAAGGTACACATGTTAGAGCATACACATTGGTGAGAAACCTACTTGAAATTTTCAAATAATTAATTTATTAAATTTTTAATTATAGAATAGTATAAATCAATTATTAGTTGACACATGTCATTTGAATTTTTTTAACTCCCACAAGAGTTTCTTTTGGGAGAGATGGTCTCTTACATTTATTTTTAATCTAGTTATTTATTGGCGAGGGACTCATCAAGAAACCCTAACTAATGACACTCTTAGATTTCATAATGTACGACGAAACATGTGTTGAACTAATTTTTAGAAGGTTCAAAAAAATTGTTTATTGATTATACACCGCATGACATTATTTTTATGTTTTGGATTGACTCACACGATATCATGAATTCATTTCCAATATTTCATCAATCTTTCCACTATTTCAATTCAAATATACTTAACAATATTTTTCTTTATAGTTGTATGACCCAAAAGACAAATCATTTTATTGATATGGATAACTAAATTAATTCAGTTAACGAAAATAGCAATAGTTTTATTTAGTATAAAACACATATTTTCATTGTTTTTAAATATAAAATAACTATTTAAAATTTGAAGGATCAATTTTTTATTTAAAAAGTTTAATATCAAAATGCGATTGTGAATAATATTCTTTTAAATAGCATAGATAATCAAATCAATCATGTTAACGAGAATATTAATAAATTTATTAAAGTATAAAACACATATATTGTATATATAAACAAAACTATGTAAAATTCTAAAGATCAATTTGTAAATAAAAAAGTTTCATATCAAAACTAGGTTGTGAATGTATTCTTTAAGCAGTTGCTTCAATCTGACGTCTTGTATCACATGCATTTGCATCATTGCTCTGCTCCACACTTCCTTTCTTTAGGAGTTTAACTGTGGCCACCTTAGAGCAGTATTCTCGCGAGAGAAAATGAGATGCTTAGGTATTAAGACCCCACCAAAAGACGAAGTTCCGACATCTGTAGGTGTTAAACAAGCGTTCGATTTTTGTTGTTGCTTCAACTATTTGCGGGTCTCACTGACATGTGGCGGCATGCAGTTGGTTACATTTATTTTTTTTTTAATTCTGGAAAACAAAAACAAAAAAAAAATTGAGCACTTTTTTTTTTAGTTCAGCTCTTAGAATTTTGTAAAGACCATTTTATCAGGTCTGCCCTAAATAAGATTTTTTGGAAACCCATTTATTTTTCTTGGCAGTTTCCAATATATTATTTAGTACTAAAAGCCTGCTATCCAATATAAAGAAGCCCATTTGCCAGAACAAAAAGAACAAGGAAAAAAGAATGACAATGGCCTTAAATATCGTTTACTTATTTTTTTTTGTTTACTTATCGAAATTCATTAATTTGTATATTTGTTAACTGTGAGCTGAGTGAAAAATTAAATTGTTCTTTTCTTATTATTTTATTTTTCTCTTTTTTACATAATCAAAAATTAAAATATTATTTTATTATATTTTCATTTAATTTTGTCATTGACGTCATATTGTAAAAAGATATTTTATATATTATTTTAGTAAGTGATTGTCATATTTGATTGTTTAAAATTTTGAATAGATCTATATTTTATGTAAAATAAATACTTAAATATTATAATATTGTTAAGATAAGAATAGAAAGGTAAATAGATATTATGAACTTAAATATAACAAACATAATAGCCAAGTGTGAAACATATTAATACTGAAAACATTAAATATTAAGTAAATATTATTTTTGATGTAAATCCTGGTGTTAAGATTAGAGAAACAAAAGAAATCAATATCATTAAAACAGAAACATTATGTTTAATATTTTTTATGTTTTCCAATTATATTTTTAATGATATGAACAAATTTTTATTTTTATTATTATTAAAGATAAATGGTCTTTTGTTTTTCGGGTTAAAAATTATATACTAATAGGTTTCATTAGTGGGTTGATTCTCTTCTAAATTTTATAAAAAAAACTTGCAAAATATATTTTCTTTGCAGGTTAGACGGGTCAAATTTTTGAGTAGAATAAATGACTCAACCCGTTGCGGGTCGGACGGGGCGGGTCGGACTGAGCGTTTGAAATTTTGTAACTAAATGATTTTCCGAATTAATCACAAAACTAAAAAAAATAAACTATTTAATTGTTAAATGTACAATCTTTCTAAAGTACACATTTAAGGTACAACCATTGTTAACTCATTTAGAAACCTAAAAAAATTGTCTAAGACATATAAAAAAAATTTCTTCATACCCGCATAATAATTTAATCTTGATTCAGTGACATTTTATATCATCAAACCAAAAGACTTATTGATCCATCTTTAGATAAAACAACAAAAATAATATCCGCATTTTTTAAACGCGAATCAAAAATCTAATATATTTTAAAACATTAAATTTAGTGTAATTTCAACATTAAATTTAATATAATAGTTATTATGAAACATATAATTGTCACACTGTATCATGTATGTCGGTTATTAAATGCCCGCCAAAAAAAAAAACATATTTCCCACAACATATTTTTTTTTCTTTTTTTGAGCAACAGAAATTTAATTCATAATTTCCCACAACATATAAAACCAAATTTGCCTGTAGTCTGCATCTACACACATGTGATATGTCAAATTGATACATTATTATCTTCTGGTAAAGCAGTTGTTCTGGCCAGTGTTCTGACAACTCCAAAACAATATAATACATCTGGAATAATTCTAATATTGTATTTGACTGATATACCAGATACATATAAAATAGTTGTTAATGATATAGTGTTATATACGTATAAAAAATGTTACCTTTTTTGTCATCAGAAAAAAGTGTTATCTACGTATCACGTTCGGTATTTAAACTCATCACCCATATTTAAACCTTTCTTTTGGTAAAACACCCATATGTAAAGCTGCAAGACCATGCATATATATATATTTTTTAACTTGGCTCATAAACATCAGAATTCTCTACCAAACCAATTATTATTAACATGTGTGAAACTGCAAATATGCATGTTACAAGTTTCTGAAAGGAAAAAGGTAAATCATAATTTGCTCCTGAAAAAACTTTGAGCTCATTATTTACATCCAATCATATAGAAATCATGCAAATTTATTACTAGTCACTACTTAAAACATTTTAAATGTTAATAAATTTATAATTATCTTTCAACACAATAATCTAATAATATTAAACTTATAAGAAATTTAAATGTGCATCCAAATAGCATATAAATCTATTATTTTAGCTACCATGTTTCATTGAAAAGTATAATATAGAGTTTTTCAAAACCATAATTATATACTAGGTTTTTTTGTAATCTAAATCCCAGTCAAAATATTTTTCTTTAGCTTGTACAACCAAATTATATTTTCAACGTCCAACGGGGTTAATTGAAATTTTTATTTTTAGATGTGTTGTCCTAGTTAACATTTCTTCAACTACAACTAAAAGTCTTAGGAATTTAGCATATGTATTATAGTCTCAAACCATGGAAGCTTGTTTGTGATAGATGACTTAAAATCAAAATATATAATGGATAGTTTCTACTAAGTGATGGAAGCTTGTTCCATTTGTAGCTGTAGCGAAAGGGGGTGGGGGAGTTATTGGAAAATGAGTTTGTATAGAGTTTATGGATTTTGAAAGTTAATAGAATTATAAAGTTATGTTGATTATGAAAATATATATATATGTATTGACTTATAAAATTTGATCATAACTTTTATAGATTGCAATAGATTTTCATGAATTTGTATTACAATTTTCTATCTTTCTTTTCGTAAAGTAAATATATGATTTGTATTCTTCTATAAAAAAAAAATTCAGTATAAATGATTATTTTTTTTTATAAAACATGTTTGTTTGTTAAAAATAATAATAATTATACATAAAATAATGGTATTATGATAACATAACATAATTATACATTAAACCAATAACAGTGGATTTACTAAGAGTTTTAAAATCCACAAACCAACAACAAATGAATTTCAATTTTTTTTAAAGTTGATGAGAATTCATATGCCCCTCTACATACAAAAGTATCCTCCTTCATTCTTTATACTTTAATTTTACCTTTTACAGTTTTCTTTCTATTTGATCATCTACGAACAAAAAAAATTTCTTTTGCTTAAAATTTACGATGAAACAGAGTTGGCTTTGTCTTCAGACTAATATTTTTTGGATATCTATTTTGAGTATAACAGATATGACTAAGAATGGATGAATTATTTAGAAAAGCTGGTATGATGTATTTTGATTCCAAATTATAACTGAGAATGTTTTCTAAAGAATGAATGATTAAAATGAAAAAAAAAAACAAAACTAAATACAAACACATTTTATTTGAATCAAGAAGAGTTAGAGGTGTTGCACAAAGAAATCACTCTCTTTTTTTTTGTAACACAGTTAGAGGTAACTCACAATATGATATAGATGTATAGATGAAGTGGGTAGATAACTTCTTATATATACTTTTAAGTTCTCTAAGTAAGTTGTTCAGATTTTTTTTTTTTTTTTTTGCAATTATCATTAAGTTTCTTTTACTGTTATACTCATAATTTGTTTCTATATTACTTATTATTTTTTATCTTTTCCATTTTAAACATTTTAAACTTAAACCGGAATTATTTTATGTGAGATGTGTAACATCAAATTTTACCTCAATGAAAATTTTAAATTTCTAAAAAAAATGAAACTTAAATTTCTCAAAAACTAAAAACTTAGATTTCTTCAAAAAAAATAAAAAAATTTAGACGAAGCAAGAAAATGTTAGAATGATTTCATGTGGGAAAATATATAAATGGCATCCATCGACTACATAGTTTATTACGGTATAAGATTAGAAAATGCTTAAAAATGATTGTAGCAGCTTTAAGAACTTTGAGAATATGATTCAAATTTTAAGATTTAAAGCTATAAAAGAATCAAAACTATTTATTCTCAATGATAAAGGTAAACACTAATTTAAACAAAAAAAAGCTTTAAAAAACTTATGAAATTTTCAAAAATAAAGTTAAATATTTCCAAAATTTAAAGTCTTTTTTTTTGTCAAATATTTCTTTAATTTATGGTCTTTCCTAGTTTTACCCAACAACGTGATTAACAAACAGTATGCAGCCATTTAACGTTTGCTAATACGTATAAGTTTCTGTTAGCTCAGATGTAAAGCTGTGATAACACATAGATGTGTCCATCCAATAGTAAAATTGTTGTAACACAAACAAGTTTATCAGTTTAAAAGGTAAAGACGTACGTATGTTAATCCAACCAGTTCAAAAACAAAAGTTAAAAGGCTATTTAGCAAATTGTTTCTGTATATCATATATAGTTTTGTGTCACAAAATGTACATATGGGGAGAGCAGTAGTGGTCAACCGAGTCAAAGCAAAATCAATGAGAAAGTAGGCATTAATAAAATAGAAGCCTATGGGTTTTGTAGGCTCAGTTTGTGTCTGTCTCTTCTAAGTCTTGAACCCTAACTACCTATATCTCTCTCCACCACTTACATCTTCATCCTTTTCTTCCATACATGAAGAATAAGAATCAAATAAATCTTAACTGACAATGTTACAATGACTACAAAATTTCGAAGTGTTAAACATTTTCTTTGAATTAACCAAAAAAAAACATTTTCTTCGAGAAAGGTTTTCAAAAAACCATAAGAACTTAAAAACATACAATGACAAAGATGTCGGTTAGATTATAGCCAATCATGAATCATCCATTTTAATAGTCACAACTGCTTGTTATAACAAAAAAAAAAGTTTATTAACAAGACAGTAAAGTAAAAAAAAAAAAAACAATAAGTTATCTTTTCTTTTGCTTAAAAACAATAATAAGTTAACCAGGCATGCTTAGCATTTTGTGCATGTTCGTGTGTTTAGACCTTTTCCTCTACCATCTTATTTTCAATGTTCAAACTGCTTTATCTGAACTGTTTTTACCGTTCGAAACTATAATAACTGTTTGTGTGCATCTCCCATATAATCTGCTTGAGTTGTACTTGTATCGTATAATTTATTTGATCTGCACTTATATCATTTTGATCTGATTATTCTATTTGATTTTACACTGTTTGAACCTTTTTTACCCTCAATTGGAAAAATTAATCAATCATATATAAAGATAAAGCCCAAAAGCCAACTAAGCCAAGGATCCATGCCACCTAAGTTTTTTATATTCATTTATTTTGGATTTAATTTTATATTTTTGTAAACTTACTTATGTCAAGGCTAATTATTATATTCTTATATTTTCACTAAGGAATCGTGGTTTAAATATATTGATGGACAATCATTGGTTGGGCTGGTATGAGTTGGAAATGGATCGCAATATTTCCTAAGGGAGTGATTGAACAAAAAAAAAAGATAAGGGAGTGAAGTCCCCCAAAAGGCCAAAATAAGAGAAAGTATTGATAGTCATCTACGTCGGTATGGTTTTAAAATTAAAAACAAATATGATATTTATTTTTTTGTAAAAGTAAAAACAAATATGATATTGAACAGACAGTAATTCTCAACATCACAAAAATGTTCTCCTTTGAACTCCAATAAGAGAAGAATTTCGAAAATCTCATTAATCAATGCATGTCTCCAAATACCTAAGCAAGAAAAACAAAAAATATATATACTGTCCATCTTTTTATAAGGTATAGATTTACCAATATTATTTTCCACTAAAGCACACAATCGAGAAAATGAAAGAGATGGGGTTGCTATCAAACAACAAAGCAACGCCCACGTGAAGGGATAACCATATAGGCCTTAGACTTGGTCCCTTTCATTTTCTCCTCCCACTCTTTCACGTAGCTATCACCACTTTTTCATTACCGTTAATCACTATCACTCCCACAACCTTCTCCTTGACCTTATCCCATCCACACCACACTTATTAAGTCTTATATTTTAAAATTTTCAACAAAGAATTTCTTTAATTACTTTTTGCTCAAATAAAAGGGTTTGTAGTATGAGTAGCTACCTAAATAAGATATGTTAGAGCACACAATTTCGACTTCAAGTTGTAAAAGTCAGGAAATTAAATCCCATATGGTGAGCATTCAATTAATGTTGCAACTTAATTCAACTCTGTTGGAAATTTTGACCAACCGAATCATGTCTTGAGTTAGTAGAAACAGAGAGAAACACAAAATTGATTGTGTCTAAGTGCCCAAACTAAGCTATGAAAGCCTATTTATTTTGAAGATTCTAATGTGAACTAACAATTAGATAATACTAGTAAATAATTAGGGATATAGTTACTCGTTAATTGCTTTCAGTAAGTTTTCATTTCTATAATTCTGTGTGTTATATTCTAAGGGGTTATTTAAAACGAATATGTGTATCAATTCCACAAAAATAATTATTATGATGAGTCATTTTTTTCCTAAAATTTACCAAAAGTATTCATTTTTTCAATCGCTTTTATAGCACAAGCACACACCCACTAATGAACCAACTGGCTTGATTGAAGGAGGGGGTGAAAATATAGATTTACCTATCTCTCTCTCTTCAATCTAATGTTTCCTTCTATAGACACCAATGGCTATGATCTCTTTGATCCCTTCAATCTCCATCCAGCAACCATGCTTCCTTCTTTCACTACTCACATCCAGAGCCCTAGTTCTCACCATCATGACCCTTTGCCTTCTTCTTTTCCTTTCTCTTCAGATTTTCTTGATGAATCTGTCTTGATAAGGCAATTCTTGTTACAACAGCAAGATGATGTTGATTCTCCGAGAAAATTATGCAAGGAGCTTGAGCAAGAAAAAAAGAATGAGAAATGGGTTGATGGGACCACCTCAGGGAAGGTTTCACCAAGAAGAGCTGCAAATAAAAGGGACAGGCATAGTAAGATCTGCACCGCTCAAGGTCCTAGAGATAGGAGGATGAGACTGTCTCTCCAGATTGCTCGCAAATTCTTTGATCTTCAAGACATGTTGGGTTTCGACAAGGCGAGCAAGACCATCGAGTGGCTTATCTCCAAATCAAAGGCTTCCATCAAACAAGTGAAAGAAAGTGCAGCTGCATCAGGAGGAGGAGAAGGAGGAGGAGTCTATGAACATCTTCAGGTTAATGAAAATGCAAATGACAAGAAATTGAAAGTGATCTCAAAGAGAAGAGCAAAGAGGATGGAAGACTCTTGTAAGAAAAAAGACTCAAGAGAGAAAGCTAGAGAACGAGCAAGAGAGAGAACAATGAAGAAGAGATTATCAGGACTAATTGACACCTCGAAAACATTTTCAGATCCTAATCAAGAATCAAGAAAGACTAAGATGACCGGTGCAGCACAGGTAGAAGGAGAAAACCTAGAACAAGAAACGTGTACAACTAACTTGGACATGGATTCTGTGAGCGTTATAGAGAAGTTTCTTGGACTAACCAGTGAACCTAACTCCTCTACCATCTTTGGAGACTCTGAGGAATCTTACACAAGTCTTGGCTCAATTAGAGGAACTGTTTCAACAGCAGGTAAGAACATTGTGTTAATTAAAAGCCCTAACTATTGTAGTCATAATATTTTTGGTTTTGGTCAAGAACTTCATAAAAGATAAAATATCTAATGTTTGTAATCTAGGAGTGGTGATACCAAGGGAACATAACACAACTTCAACAGCATCAGTAGACGAGGAGAGAAACCCTATTTCAACTTTTTCTCTATATGATTATCTCTGCTACTGATGATCATGATGCTCCGTTCTTATGAGGTATTTGGAGTTTCTATATGCATCAACATGAGAGCCTCATGAGCAAAATCTTTCGCATATATAAAATTAGAAATGTAGACATGTATGTGTGTGTGTGTGTGGGTATTGTCTGCTAATTTGGTTGAGGCTTTGGACTGCTTGATTATGGAGAAACTTATATTCTATATTTGTGGTTTTAAATAATTAATAGTTTAGCAAGTTGTGTCACAAACACAAACCAGGTGTAAGATATAAATTATGATGATATATGGTGACTTACATACTGATTCAGTGTTGTAATCGGTATGAACAATCGTCTGTTTTGGGTAAAGAAGCTTTTATTTACCACATTTCTGGATGTGTAAAGCAGCAATTTAGATATTAGGTGGTATTTTAGATTATATAATATGCATCTTTGGTGAATCTTGCATGTATATGCATCAAAAAATGTTACCTGTTCTATGACTGAATTAGAAGGTGTTTTCCTATAAACTCAAACAAGTCTTACTGTAAATTGCAAACGACCGTACATCAACCCTGTCGACATTTCCTCCTAAACAATTGTCGTGCTTTGTTTTCATAAACATTATGTCAAGGCACTAGAAGCAGTTTTAAAGACTAGACAGTCACCCATTAATCATTGAGTTGGATTGGGCGATATATATGAATAATGTTTTTACATGGTTTAGACGTTAGACAATTGTCTTAGACACACTCGAGGCCGACTAATCATCTCTAGTTGCCATGTTTCTCTATATTTTCCTTCAATTTTTTGTTGGCCTATTAAGAAATATTTTTTCTTATAAAGTCAACGTTAAGTAAAATCAGTATATTATCTTCGTTACATATATATATATATATAATTATTAATTTATTATCATTTACATTAAATCAAATATAGTTTGATATAATATATTATAGTATAGTAGGTATTGTTGATAAAAAAGTATAGTAGGTATTAGTTTATCAACTATTAAATTATAGAGATTTGTTTATATGATAATTTTATTTGTAGCTTACACTAAGTTTATATATGTATATTAACATCTACATACTTTTTTACAACATCTACATACTAATTACTATATATCAACATGAGCAGTGCACATCTATGTAATGAAAGTGTGGTTTACCTCATAGTCTTAATAGGCTAAGCAGCATCAATTCCATAACCTGCAATAATATATCAACAAAAACAAAATTGAGAGGTTGAAGTGATTTGATTTGTAATGAAATTAAAATGATTTTATACGAATTGAATAGTTTAATATAATTTTTGTTAACTACTCTGGAATTTCATCTAAAACTATGAGATTTAGATTTTTTTTTTTTATACTTGAGAAACTTCATCCGAACACTCTAAAATCACTTAAATTTTTAAAATCTTGTATTTAAAATATTTTAATACCAGTAAATTTCCGAATGTTTTGTGAAATATCAAATTCAATAATAGTTGATTTTATCCATGAATACCCTAATAAATTATCAGGAAAATAACAATAATAAACATATGTATCGTCTTAACAAAAAAAAATTGATTTTATCGTTAAAATGGTGTTTAAATGGGTAATACTAATTTTAATCGTTATAATAAAAAATGAGCATTAAACTCTCAGTATCAGCATTTTTTCCTTTGAATTTCAATATGAGATGAGTTCAACAGATAATCCTGCAAAACAATGCATGTCTTTGTCTAACTAGTATATAATATAATCGAGTTATATAAATAACAGTGGACATGCTCTAGTCGAGTGTAGCAGCAATACTATTGGGGAATCAAGAATATAATATGGGCCTTAGGCCCAGACAAGTCATCAAGAAAATTTTAAATTAATAGTTGGGGGTTTACGAAACAAACACTTTGAAAACACCGAATGTCCAACAAGCGATAAAAATAAAATAAATCCTAACCATAAAATTCGAGCCAAACCAAGATTAGCGAATACCGAACCGAGATTTTAATAGATATACTCATATTAACATATACTATATTATTATTTATATATTTATACACTTTTATATTGATTAGTTATTAACTTATTATAACGTAAAATATATCAAATCAAACTAAATAATTGTAAACCAGTTGTAGCCAACCCGAACTAGAAATCACTGTATAGGATTTCAGTTTTCATAACAAATGATAAATGTGGTTCTGCCAAAACCTTTACGCTTTAGTAGCGTAGTTCTAACTTCTAACATCTTGTTTTAATAACATTTTGCGTAGTTCATTCGTATTTGTTAAAATGTATTGTAACATCATCTAACAACTGAAAAAAAACAAGACATGTTGACTTCGTAGATTCTACAATTTTGCATATATACTTATTCAATCCTTTCTGTTACAGATTGTTTACTTATTTTATCTTACACTCTAGAAATTTAAATATTCACGAAAGCAACACAGAAGTAGCACTTTTCTCAGATCTAGCTACGAGAAAAAGATCGAGAAAACTAACCTGTTAATGTATTCTTGCTTTGGCTTCTCTCAGAACCACCAAAGCTTTGATCACTGGTGTATCTGTATCTATGCAACCCGTATATTACGTAGATTGTTTTTTTTTATGTAGATTGTTTCATATAGCAGAGCAGGAAAATAACTAAGATCTGATAAGAATGGAGCCTGCAAAAATAAAGAAACACAGAGGCTCGTAGAAGGCCAAAACCTCATTCTCTGCTTTAAGGGCCTTTTAAAATATATGGAGCAGATGAAAGGAAATAAAGACAGACATAAGAGTTGTAGACACCGACCGTTTCATCCGGTGTAGGAGTGTTTATCAAGGATGTAGCTAGGATTTGATCATTTCTGTTTTTTTTTTAATAAATAATAAAAGAGAGTAGATCGGTTTTGCAGCCCCAAACCTGTCCTTTTGAGCTAGGTCCAATCAGATTTTGGATCACTCATTGTTATTTTTCTTAAATATAATATAGGATCATGATATAGAACTTACCTTACTACATCTGTTACAGGGAAGAATAGAGTAGTTACTATGGCCATTTTCACAAAACTTTTATATGATTTAGTTTTTTTTTTTCACTGATAAGGTTTTTCATTAATAATAGAAGGGGACTAAACCCAACATCATACAACGGGCCGAAGCCCAAACAACTAAAACACTACAAGCCCAACACTGAGGGCGAAACCAACCCAAACTACACGGGCCTAACCACGCGGACCGGCTTCACTTTTCTGGCCCACGCGTCAAGGAGACTGGACACGTGGAAAATCTTATCCTCAGCGCGACACGCGTCACCTAGGTCTCGACTTGACCGTCGCCGAATCGGAACACCGCCGGAGCACCACCATCACCTCAAATCACCAAACCTCACCGGAGCTCCAAAGCTCCGCCTCACTTCGCCGCAAACAGCTCGAGGCTCCAATGTCGGAGAGAATCAATCGCCGTGACGAGATCTCATCCGTAGTCTTTCACCACAACCACCCCAACAACGGCATATTCCACCTCTCAATTTCACCGGAGAGCTTCCACCGTCACCGGCGGGATCTCCACCATCAAACCTTAATCGAAACCGCAACAATAAAAACGAGAAATATAAACCAACCCTTACAGCAACTATGGAGAAACAAAAGCCACCAAAGCAAAGCAAGGCAAAGGACGCCTTCACTCCGTGGAAACAAAGCCGACAAAGATGGAGCTGTCGGAGCCTCCATCTCCCGGAATCTTAATCGGCGTCGATGGAGCTTTCGTAGCCGCCACCTCCCGTAACGAGAACACTTGGACACAGCAAAAGACTATCGCTGCGAGTCGTCCTCAGATCTCCTCACCACGAATCCAAGGAGAGGCGAGATGTCACCGTTGAACGTCCCAAGACGAATCAATGAAACTTCCCGGTACAAAACCCTAAACCAGATCCGCCGGTATATCGGAGAAAAACGACATCACGAACCACCCACTTCGACGACTACAATTAAACAGAAGAAAGAAGGGCCACCGGCGCCGACACGCGCACAGACGCGCAGCCGGACGCCGGGGCGATTACTCACGCGTTCTCTCTTTCTCTCTCTCTTTCTCTCGCTCAGTTCTCGTTCCCTGATTACATCGATATGATTTAGTTTTATTGTCAGGTTTTAGAACATTTCCACAAATAGATCATAACTATTTTTGGTGACCAAATTTGTAGTGAAGTGGTTTCATCTTCTTTTGTTGTCATGGGAGATTGGAACGAACCCTTATATGTGAGAATGTTGAATTCCATTTAAAAGAAATAAAAAAAATTACACTGGATTTCATTATACAATTAGTTGGATATTTGTTATTTCCTAAAAGATCAACAAGAAAATTAGATTATTGGCATATGGTATGCTTGATAAAGTTGACAATGATGTTTAATTTCAATTGGCGGGCATTGTCGAAGTTTTTGGGAGAACACATTTTGTTTTTGTCACCAATTTCTCTTAGAGTAAATTATTTATTTCTTTATTTATTTATTTGGTTCTATTAATATTAAGAATGGAAAATGGGATATGGATGTCGAGAAGTATATCTTTTGGCAAGGTGTAGCTTGCTTCTAGATCTTCATAGAGACATAGACTACCACTGCAGCTCGTACGGAGCTTTACCAGCTTCGTGCGCCAAAACTCTCACCTCACAAACATATATATATAAAATGTACAAAAACAGATTTATATAAATATCAATCTGTATTTGAGTCTCTTATCATTATTTGCGATTTTATATTAAGTTTCACATTTTTACTTGTTAATTTTCTTAAAACTATACTTATTATTATCTATAGAGTAATACTGAGTTCATTCAACAACGAACATCTTAAGTGCATCAAGAATTTATGATCCAGATGAGAGTGATCAAATAGTATTAAAAATACTGAGCAAGTACAGAAACAATTAGATTTAACAATAAACACTAGAACTTTTCGCTAATCACACTAGATTTACCTAACTCATGGACTCGCTAGTTGTTTACTCACTAATCATGATGAAAACCCTTAAACACTTGTAAAGTTTAAGACTAATCATCCTGGAGAAGTAGAATAACAAAATAAAAAAAATCCAAAATGAAATATATTAAAAGAGGATAAAATTTGATCTTTTACCAATAGATAATTGTTTTAAAAATTATAAACAAGACGATAATTTTTTTCCTATATACATATATTTACATGCCTTTTTAAATCGAAATAGGTCGTCAACCCAATAAGTTTTGGCTAATCCAGTATTAATCGTATTGGTTTAATTGGTTTACTTATTGTAAATTGGTATATTATAAACCAGTGTAGATACTTTCGGTTAAGGTCACATTATACTTGTATATATATACTCAGATGTAACGATTTTATTCATAAAATGAGATTCAGATAATTTGGTAAAAATAGGAAAAGGTAAGCTTTTTAGGTTGGCAAGTGGCGACGAGTGCCCACTGTGAAGCCACAACAAC
Source organism: Eruca vesicaria subsp. sativa (assembly GCA_932364175.1). Taxonomy (NCBI): domain Eukaryota; kingdom Viridiplantae; phylum Streptophyta; class Magnoliopsida; order Brassicales; family Brassicaceae; genus Eruca; species Eruca vesicaria. Next base: position 154,477 of record CAKOAT010107376.1, on the reverse strand, counting down.
TCTTCTCCTCCCCCCCCCCCCCC
>CAKOAT010107376.1:135132-154354 GCA_932364175.1 Eruca vesicaria subsp. sativa | reverse complement strand
TTGACCATTTGTAATGCGTGACTATAGTTTTTGGTATTTGACAATTTATATTTCTTATTTATTGTTAGCACTTGATTTTTAAAGATTTGTGACACTGCACACTTTTCCCCAATATATAGAAAAGATTTTGATGATCTGTTTTTTCACTAGTGCAATCATACTTCGAGCACTAAACTTTAGTGCAAGAGAAAATATAACCAGTTAAAAGGCTGTTGGAATTGCACATTACCAACAGTTCCCCACAATCCACTCAAGAGCCTCTTTCGTGCATTGGAAGACCTTTAATCAATTTTACAATCTCGTCATGTTTTTTCTTCTTCACTGTGAGAAATTACCAATCCAATTCAAATAAGAAATTTAGTAAATGTATGAAACATATTTACCTTTAAGACGTCCATAATCAAAGTTACAATGGAAACCTTATGAATCACGCGCTAAACTCCATTATGGAAGCCACTATGACAATTAATGTCTAACGAGATAGCCACCATACACTATTGTATAGATAGTTTTTTAAAATATATTATTCACTGGAAGTATTATAGACTTATGAGAAATCTCAGACTAATTTTCAAAGAAAAATGTTGTTCATGAATGAACATTTTCGGATATTCAAATAAGGTTGAAAACAGGGTTATATATATACTCGCGTAAACACGTTAGATCTTTTTAAAACTACTGATTTAGTATAGTAGATTTTGATACTAATGATATGTGCGGGGCAAGAAAACTTTGTTAACATATATATGAAAGATTTAAAGTCAACCGTTCAATACAGAAACAAAAGATTATCATCGGAAAAATATTAAAGAAAGTCAATTACCACAACAAAAAAAATATATTAAAGATCATATATGGAACGTGGTTTCATTAAAAGTCCACGACGCAATATCTTAATTTTCAAGAGCACATGTATAGTCAGGAAATAATTAGTCTGTTCACACGTCGACTATAATTAAACCTATAAATACAATACAAATGACTGCAATCCTCTCCTGGAAATATAACACCATCGATTACACAACTTTGTAATCAAAGATTTCATTGTCCCAAAGATTTTTTCATAATTGCTAAGTTGTAATCATGCCTCTTTTTCATTCCTTGAATTCTAAGAAACCTCGATGTATTAGTTTTATTTCCTTTACACGGTTTAATACTCCACAATCATGGTTTTACTTTTGTATATCAATAATTGGTAAATGTTGATTATGTTTATGTACGTATTAGTTTCGTGGATATTCATTCTCATGATAATATTTTAAGTTTATAAAAAAGTAATTAATTTTTATTATAGTTGGTGTATATTTCAAATACTTTTTCCAACAATGTTTGTAAAAGTCATTCATATTAATGTGTTTAAAGTCAGCTGATGACACAATAACAACAAACCATAAGATTATACATATATAATAGATAATTTTAACATATAATCACAAGCACACATTACCTTTAAACTATCGACACTAATAAATAAAATGTAACTATTCGGTTTTATACCAAAAGCATAAAGTCTGATACCAAACATCATCAGTATATTTTATTTTCTTATAATTTGTGAATTTTAGTTTATATTATAAAAAGTCAAATTTAATTAAATATAAAAGCTATTTTAGTACTTTAGTTTTTAAATAGAAAGTTTTTCCAATTTTGTTTAACTATTAAGAAAACACTACGGTTTCTCAGGTCCGTCTTTAGATATGTGCCCAAAGAACATTTACACAGTTCCCATAATATTTTTGTAAATTTTAGTTAAGATTTAGGATCTTCTACAAAAAAATTTAGGGTCCATTTTTTTTAGATTACATGTATTACTTTTATAATTTGCACAGGCTCGATATATGATTGAGACGGGCCAAAGATATCTATATACATTGCGATTTCTAAAAAAATAACGTTCATATGGTTTATACACTATTACCAGAACTAATCCATTATTTCTATCGTTTAGATTATGATAAGTTTATTGGATTGAACACAAATCTCGTAAAAGACAGAACAAAATCTTTCTTAGGACTTTCTTCTAAAAGAAAGAAAACACGGACTACCACCAAAGCTAAAAGGATCGGTCACTTGATTAGGTCCCACTTTTATGAAAATGAAAATAGAGCACACATGACAAAGCATCCTGCGTTGAAAAGACAAAATCCCACTCCTCCCTCACATCTCTTAAACTTTACACTTTGTCAACTATATAGCATACATCAAAATATATAGATGAGCTCTTACTACCATATTGTCTTCCAAACCGTCCAGCAAAACTTTCTTTTGTTTTTTTTTTCAGATACATACACAAACATTAAAACGGGTATCTTTTGGCATTTCTTATTGATTAATAATTCTTTTGGCAGTTTATAAAAAAAGAAAAAGAACGTCTTATTATGCTAAAATTCTCTTCATCTTTCATGGCGTTAAAATTCTCTCAGATTCTCTTTGTAGTTCTTTGGCTCTCTCTCTTTGTCCTCCTCTTCCACCACATGAACTCCTTCAACCTCCACCGTATCTACTCTCTAAATGTGGAGGAGCCGTCAATGTCAAAGCACCATCACAACCATCTCTACACCATTAATAGATTAGTCAGCAGAAAAGCTCTCTCCCACACATTTGACTTCACACCTTTCCAACACCAAAACAACAACCACCATCATCATCGTTCACACGGCGGCGATGAGATCGATCCTCGTTATGGAGTGGAGAAACGCCGTGTTCCCTCCGGACCTAATCCGTTGCATCATTGATGGAATACGATGACACGTACTGCTTGGTTTGAGTGGTAACATATAAGCTAAAGATCAAATTTTACCTAGCTTGTTGTCTGCAAGGGGAAACTTAGATATTAGAGTTTTTGTTTTTGTTTTCTAAATACGTTCTTACAATTTGCGTATTGATATGCTTGATACATTTTTTTGTCTTATCACAGTAAACAAGGATATTTTAGCTTTTTTTTTTAACTTGCTTTTATCGGTAAATATGTTAATTTACTCAAGAAATTGACATCTTGATTAGATTGTGGAGGACGTAAAAGTTTTATTGTTTGGTTTGTTTTGTTAACTGTTATGTATATTGGTTATTAATTAAGAAAATAAATTGACACATATTGGTCGTTCTTTATAATGATGGATGTTTAAATAATTGCTTTGACTTTGGGATTAGCCAACCAGTAGATGCGACGGCACGTCACAACTCAGAGATATGTTACTATATACCAAATATAAACAATTGAATGGTAAAAGATTAAATAAACACACATGAAAAGAAAGTACTAATTTTGTTTCGCACGATCAAAATCTGGACAAGTTTTTTTTTCTTCCTTTAAATATAATTTCCGTTGTTTATTTGGCCGATTTATTTATGTAGATTGTCAATTTTTCATTTCTTTAAAATATGTATGCAGTAATAGTACAAAGAGTTTGTTTATAAGCTATTTGAAGAAACTTACTCGAATGTCTGAAGAAAAATATGTAGTTTTGTTAAGCCATCTCGTGAAGAGAGTAGGTTTAAACTTTAGAACGTAAAGATAATAAGACATTTCATTTGGTAAGACTTGCCGCGTATAAAATGTATTGCTGTCTTTTCGATAGAAATAAGGAAAATTTCATTTTACACAAAGCCTCACTTTAGGTTAACCCAAAAAACAAATCTCAGGATGTGCCGACTTTTTCCTATTTGGTTTCTTTCTACACCAAACTAATTTGTTCAAATTTAATATCTTTAATCTTTATTACATAAAGTGTAGTTGAAGAGGGACCAAGAATCCAGTGCAAATGGTAAAAGACTGACTTTAATATCTTGACTAAACAATATCGTCTTCTAGCAAATTAAAACGATCGATTTATTATGTTTTTTTCTCCCATTAATGTTGTTGCCCTTCACAGTAGTCTCTAGTATTGTGCCCATCATTTCTTGTCTGGGACCTATTTTCAAAGATTAGGTTTGTGTGGCGTTGTTAATTTGTTATCTATTTAATATGAATTTTATACAAAAATATAAAAATAAGAGTCAGTAACACGACTGATTGATTAATATAAGACCTTATTGACTTCCAAAAAATATCAATCCATATTAAAACTACATCTAAATGAATTTTCGAAAGGAATTTTGACATATATATATGGGCAATTTTCTCAAATATCTCTTCGTAAGTTTTGCCATAAAAATAACATTCAAAAAATAAAATGATCAAAATAATTTTTTTTTGTTTTGAAAATTATATAATTTATTTTTTATTTTTAAAAATTTCAAATTCGAAATCCAAAACTATACCCCTTAACTCTTAACTCTAAATTTAGATTAATTAACTTAATTAAAGGTATAAGTGCAAATTTACCCTTTAATAAAAAAATATTTTGGTCATATTTCTCTTTAAAAACTATATTTATGAAAATAAACTAAAAAGATCTCCTAAGAAAATTTCTCTATATTTATTTTTGGTTCGGTAAAATTAATCTGAGGAGGGGAGTCGTGACAACTGAAACAGAATCTAAAAGCCATACAAGCAAAGTTGGGCCAGCTAAGATAGACAAGAACATAAAAGCCCATATAAGCCCAATAAAAAATATCATGAAGTATCGTCGTTTTGCTCTAATGGAAGAGGCACCGAAAAGAGAGTTTTGAGTTTGGATCGTAGAAAGAAACGCTTCTCCAACACTTCACTAACTGCTTCCACGACGGCGCGTGAAACTACTCCGTTCCAATTGATGCATCTGGGTCTCTAGGGTTTTCGCCGAAAATGTTCACTCCCGAGAGAAAACACTTTCCGGCGACTGACCGGAAAGGAAAGTCCGTAGCTTTCGCCGACGAAACCCTAACCCCTTCTCCGGCGACGAGTCGATTCGGATTGGGTGATTGGAGGACGTTTAGAGAGGTGGGTTTGCTCGACGAAGCCTCCTTAGAAAGGAAGGACCTTGAAGCAGTTATCGAGAAGAATCTCAAGCTCGAAAAGGAGGTACCTTTATATAGAAAAAACTTACTAATTAAGGAAACTTTTTGTTAGTGATGAATCTCTTTGTTTCTGTTGTTGTTGTAGTTGTTTGATTACCAGCATAACATGGGGCTACTGCTTATTGAGAAGAAGAAGTGGGTTGCAAGAAACGAAGAGCTTCAGGAAGCGTTTGATGAAGTTAATGAGATTCTTAGACGTGAAAGGAGTTCAAGTTTGATAGCGTTGAGTGAATCTGAGAAGAGAGAAGAGAATCTTAGGAAGGCTTTGATCTCTGAGAAGCAGTTTGTAGCTGAGGCAATCTAATCTTTTGTGTTTTTATTGCTTTCTTTCTTTGTGTTTTGATGTTTATAAGATGTTTCTTGTTTTTTTTCGCAGCTTGAGAGGGATTTGAAGTACTTGCAACAAGAACATAGTGAGGTGAAGACTACTTCTGAGGTGAAGTTAGCTGAAGCTAATGCTTTGGTTATGGGTATTAAGGAGAAAGCTTTAGAGGTGGAGAGAGAGAGGGCAGTTGCTGAGGAGAAGCTTTCTGTGGTTAGTAGAAAGAGTTCTGAGTTGGAGAGGAAGCTTAAGGATGTGGAGACTCGTGAAAAAGTGCTCCAAAGGGAGCGTCTTTCTCTTGCTACAGAGTATGAATGATCGTTTTTTGCTTGTTTGTTGTGTTGCTATTTGTATCTCACGCTATCTATTTTGGTTATGTTTCATAGACGAGAAGCGCATGAGGCAGTGTTCTACAAGCAGAGAGAAGACCTTCAGGAATGGGAGAAGAAGCTAACGGTGGAAGAAGAAAGGTTGTCCGAAGTTAAAAGAAGCATTAGTTATACAGAGGAAAGAACTATTGAAAGTGAAAGAGCTATCAAGAAGAAAGAGAAGAGCCTCGAAGAGATGCAGCAAAAGATTGATACTGCTAAGTCAGAATTAAAAGAAAGAGAAGAATCTGTAAAGATGATGCTAAATGACATTTCTATAAAGGAAAAAGTGAGTTTTCTCGTTGCAATTATTTTTCGCTTCCTGCATTTGGTGTATTATATAAACTGGTGGTTGTTTCAGGACTTGGAGGCCATGAAGACTAAGGTTGATATGAAGGAGAAGGAGCTCCATGAGCTTGAGGAGAAGCTTATTGCAAGAGAGCAGGTCAACCTCTGAAACTTTCTTCTATTTTTTAACTTGACTGTAGCTTTCTTATAGTAACTAACTAACTACAATCAAATATTTTAAATTAATGTTGCAGACACCTACTCATCCACCCCTATTAGGCCAAAAAAATTTATTGTCTTTTTGTGAAATGATATCTTTCATAATCAACAAAAAACAGAGTTTGGATTGATAACTTAGAAAAAAAAAATTGTTGAGTTTTTTAGAGATGTTGAAATTTTTTTTGGTGTTTGAGTCACTTTTACAGGTTACACCGTTTTTAGATTTCTGTCTGCTAAGTGCCAAAATGTATAGTATAATCAATAGAGAAGTGACACGTTGATTAAATTTTTGAACAGATGGAAATAGGGAAGCTCCTTGATGATCAGAAGGGTGTTCTAGATTCCAGAATGCAGGAGTTTGAAATGGAGCTCGAACAGAAGAGAATATCCCTTGATAAAGAACTTGAGAAAAAGAAAAGTGAAATTGAGAAGCTGCAAGTTGAGATCAGCCACAAGGAAGATCAGTTAGGGAAGAGAGAGGCAGCTTTAAAAAAAATGGAAGAGAGAGTGAAGGAGAAAGAGAAGGATCTTGAAGCAACGTTGAAAGCTGTGAAGGACAAAGAAGAAGCTCTAAAGACCGAGGAGAAAAAGCTGCACGTGGAAAATGAACGCTTGCTCGAAGATAAAGAAAGTCTGCGTAAACTCAAAGAGGAGATTGAAGAGATCGGAGCCGAGACAACAAAACAGGAGTCAAGGCTTCGTGAAGAGTACGAAAGTCTCAGGATTACAGAAGAAGAGAGACTCGAGTTTATAAAGCAGCAATCTGAACTAAAGCAGCACATAGATAGAGTTAAACAAGAAGGGGAGACGCTCTTGAAGGAACGTGAAGAACTGAAACAAGATAAGGAAAGATTCGAGAAAGAGTGGGAAGCCTTGGATGAGAAGAAGGCTGATAGAACATATGAGAGGAGAAGCCAAGAAGGGCTTGATGAGCTGGAATACGAGAAGCTTGCTCTAAAGAAGGAAAGAGAAGAACTATCTGTAGAAAAGAAGCAGTTAAAGAAACTTCATGATGAGTTATATAAGGACGTAGCTGATGTAGATGCACTTAGAGTCTCATTGAAGGAGCAACGAGATGATTTGTGTCGCTCAAAGGAACGTTTCGCAGTGTTTCTGAAAAAAGTTAACCTCTGCAGTACCTGTAGAACACCATTCCACGAGTTTATTAACGCTGATCGAGTACCTGATGTTCCAGAATCTTCGCTGCCTGATGATTCTCTGGATACAATGGCAGGAAATGGTCATGAACCATCTGCTACTGAGCATAGTTTCTCTGAAAGTAAAGGTGCTGAGCAATCAGAGGTAAAGAGTGATAAACCTAGACGTGGTAGAGGTAGGAGTAATAAGTCTGTTAGGGGAAGATCGCAAGCAGCAACTAGTGATTCAAAACCATCTGATGTGAAAGTTGCAAAGAAGCGACAACGAGACCAGGGTTCTAGAATCACGGAAAGTGAACATGCAGATGGTGATAGTGATGAAGGTGTAGACAGCGTCACAACTGGTGGACGTAAGAAGAAAAGACAGACAGCTATTCCTGTCTCTCTGGCACCTGCGCAAAGCCGATATCATCTCAGGAGGCATAGAAAGTAAGCTCCTACTTCTTTTCTAATTGGAAACACCCTGGAAATTTAGTTCATATGAAACTTATATACGTATGGAAATATATCGTTTTCAGTGTAGGAACAGAAGATGAAAAAGCACAAACATCAACAGGTGCCATGGAAAAAGAAGAGAGTGTCAATGGTGATGATATCAGAACAGTGCCAAGTCCGAAGGATAATCTGAAGGAAAATGGAAAAGTTGAGACAGTAGTGGAGGCGGTAACACATGAGGAGATTGTTAAGGTATGCTTCTCTGAAACATCAAATAAGATCATCTCTATTGTTTTCCAGCATTTCTCTCTCTGTATGAAGGGGGAACATGTGGGCATGTTTGATCTTTCAATTTATTTCTTCTGAGAGAAATGGTTTTCTATTCAGGTTGAAGCAGAGACTGAGTTGAAGGATAAAAGTACTGGAAAGAGACCAGTGGAAGAAGATCCACAGTTAGAAGCAGGAGGCAGCGGTGAAATAAAAGAGGATGGTGGTGAGGAGGAGGATGGGACTTTCAGCAGGATTCAAGAGGAGAACGAAGAAGAAATAGAAGAAGAAGATACAGAAACAGAGCACCCAGGGGAGGCTTCCATAGGAAAGAAGATTTGGACCTTTTTCACAACCTAATCTCATTTTCTTCTCCCTTTCTCCCTCTAGAAGACAAAACTATCTCACAATTAGGATTTTTTTAAAGAGAGAAGAACATCGTGTTATGTGTTGTTGATTTTTGAACTTTAATTTCGTTTTCAAGCAACTGAAACAAAAGGAAGTGTGTACTCTTGGAAACTAAGGGCTTTTTGGTGGAAATGCAAGCATTTGATTCTAATATGCCATAGGTAACAGTGTTGGTGTTCGTGGAAAAACCAACTCTTTGATCTCAAGCACCTGAAGTCTCTCTCTTTTCAATTGCTTCACATCACCATACCATTACCTCAGATGAGATGTGGTTTGATCTCTCAAAGAACTTGGAGACCCCTTGAGATCAGATCAAACCAAGGAGGCATCTTCTCTCATGCCCCTATTTTTTTTAAGCTAATCTCTTATAGGCTCACAAAGATCTCTTATACTCCTATTTCATAATTCTTGTTTTTATCAAAATCCAAACCCCCAATTAAATCATTCCCGATGTTCAAAACTAAACAAAAACCCCCCCAATGGATTAGTGAACCCTTGGGCAAAGATTTAAATTCTATAGTGATCAAATTTTGAAAAAAAAATATTTTAAAATCGTTTTTAATCATATTTTGACGATTTTCGTGAAAATATCAAAATTTATTTTTTTGAATTTTGAAATATTTTTATAAAATTCTATAAATCAAATAAAAAATATTCACGTTTTCAGATTAATTTTATGATTTTTCCTTTGACATATAAGTGAGCTCCCTTCTTTCATCACTAATCTCACCAACCTTCACTCTTAAGTGGTGTTAGAACACCAGTCAACAGATCCATTACCAGTAAATATGTGACTGAAAAAAGAAGCCACTTGTCAAATTGTAAAATGTGGTTTATAGGAGGTGAGACAACCCTCACAACTAGTATTTAATTCCTCTTAATTTCTCAAAATACCTTCACACGCAAAAGATTTAGTTAGTAGGGTATATATACATTGTTTTTACGTGTTTCTGCATGAATTTTCTGTAAAACTAGATATATTCCATATATATATATATCATGAATATATATATATATATATGTGTGTGTGTGTTCAAAAGCGCGTATAATTAATTAATTTGTCACATTCGTTTAATAGAAGACAGTCTTTTTTCGTATCTTCGTTATCCTACTAACTGTTAATTATTAGTTCCAATCCTTCTAAGATAAGGTATACCTACGCACCCGCTTTCGTGTCTAAGTTGAATACACGTTAATTATTAGTTACAAGATTTAAGCTGCTCAGTATATTTTTTGCTATGTTTTTAGTTCTATTTCCAACTGTGCTGACTGCTGCATCTTATTTTCTAAGGATGATATCTCATCTTTTTTTTTTCATTTTACTTCAAAATATTTTGTGTTCATGAACACTCAAGTCAAGTATTGATATCATGATTCATGAGTTTACGAAAGCGAAAAGCTAAGCTTACTTATAACTCCAGTATTCCTACACAACTTATGAAGATTACTGTTGAAAGTTGAATATTATAACAACAAACAAACAAAACAACAGTGACGATATGTTCATTAAACCATTATATATTCTTGTCAACGAAGTTGTACGTAATAAAATATACAAAATCTTGAAAAACAACGGTCCGTTCAAACCAGATTCCCATTTCTTATGTATAAAATGGACTATTTTGATTCAAAACAATATATAAAATAAATTAAAGTCGACGGCACCGACTTAAAAACCTCAGAAAACACACACAAAAAAGAAGAAAATCTCAACCCTTGAAAATTTCGATATTAAATTAATAAAGGAAAATTCAAAGTCTCATTAGCGTATGGTACACTCCTCTCTTACCATTCCACTCTTTTCCCCACATTTTCGCCACACTTATTTCCCATCAAATACACACACATGTTTATATATATACATATACACTTACACGTTAATCAGTACTTAGAAAAGCTAGTTAAATTCAAGAAAACAAAAAAAGAAAGAGAGGAAAGCATTCATTACAAAATGGCTCCGTGTCGTACGATGGTTGTGCTCTGCCTGCTTCTGTTTCTGGCGGCGAGTAGTACCTCCGAAAGAATCGGAGCCACCGTGGATATGAAGAATAGGAAGAGCTTAGGGTTTAAACGCAGCTATATTTTTGGCTACTTACCAAAAGGAGTTCCTATTCCTCCTTCTGCTCCTTCTCAGAGACACAACTCTCTTGTTGACTCTCTTCATCATTGATTTCCTTTTTTTATTGTTCAATGTATTTTTTGTGTGCTTGTTTTGTAAATTAGATACATACATGGTTACATTCTTTGTATATACTTGCATACTTTAATTTTTTCCTATGTTTTCCAGACTATATTGTATTAAACTCATGATGGCCATATAAAGATCAAGGAATTCAATTAACTACGCTTGTGTAAGCCTTTGTTCTAATTTATATGCATCACCTATCAGCTGCTAAATCAAAACAAGTTAGTATCAATCTTGTCATGTACTTTAATTATGTCATATTAGTTAATTATTGAAGTTAACAATTATGAATCTTTAATTATAGACCGTACAAGTTGAAAAATATCTACAGACTGGAAAACAAATGATGGTTTAGTGACTTTAGTCTTTGAGAAGAGAAGTCAATCTACTAAAGTTTTCAAGATATACATAATAAAGTATTACATACCAAATACACTTTGTCTTGTAACATTTGTCTTTCTATTGAGAAGATATGCTTAATAAATGCACACCAATTATTACCACACCAGAGTCCAAAACTAACCAAGCATTGTCAAAGAGTTTGAACTATGAAGGGAAACCAGTCGTGGAATCAAAACATAGATAAATAAAATCCACAACACATAGAACAAACAATGTCAATATGTCATGCAATACAATATTTAGTAATGGAATCAAACATAGATAAATAAAATCCACAACACATAGAACAACCACGTCATGCAGTATAATCTTTTATAGTGGAATCAAACATAGATTAATAAAATCCGCAACACATAGAAGCTAGAACAAAAGCAATGCAATCTTTAGTAGTGGAATTTAAACATAAATAAATCAACAAACATGTTTGTGCAACACAATCCTTAGTATTGTAATTAATCAAACATAGTTAAATAAAATCAATTACACAGAAAAAAAAAAACATCTTATGCAATACAGTCTTTAATTCTCCTCTGCATAATTAGAAAATGTCCTTAAAAAGGAAAATAAGAGGGGGAATCAAACATAGATTAATAAAATCCTCAACACATAGAACACACATGTTATGCAATGCAATCTTTAGTAGTAGAATCAAAATATAGATAAATCAACAAACATGTTATGCAGTACACTCTTTATTATTGTAATCAAACATAGTTAAATAAAATCCATTACATAGAAAAACACACACAGTCTTTAATTCACCTCTAGATGATTAGAAAATATCCTTAAAAAAAGGAAAAATAAGAGGGGCAGTCCGAGAGAATCGAACTCGTGCCCTCTCGGATTACATCATCTAATCACAAAAACGGATTAAAACCGCTTTTAACCATTTTCTCAAGCGGCCAGAACAAAGGCGTCGGGAGATTACTAAACCAATCGTACCAACCCCACCCTTCACACTTCTCAGGCTCCAAATTCTCCGGATCCTGACCCGGATCCACAACCGTCGCGCGCAAGAAAACAGTTACGTAGTGAGAAGGCTTCGGAGCTTCCTTGAAAACGTTGTTTGTTACAGTCAAAAGCTTCATCTTCTCTATCAAAAGCCCCGTTTCCTCCATCACTTCTCTCGCTGCGCATTCTTCGAAGCTCTCTCCTGCTTAGAAACGGAAACAAAGATTGTTAGCTTGAGATTTTTTTTTTTTAAAGAAATGAGAGTTTAGAGAGGGAGAGATGGTGATGGACCAAATTCGAGGTGGCCGCCGGGGAGAGCGAAGGTGGAGTCTCCGATTGATGAACGGCGTTTTCCTAATAAGATTGAGTTTCCTTTGACGATGAAAACCACGACGGCGACTCTTGGCGTCGCTACTCCTCCTGTCTCCATTTTTGTTTGGTGGTCTCAGTGAAACGGTAGCGTTTTATTATTTATAGACTTATTTGGTTTAAACGGTGTCGTTTTGGTATCGGTTTAATGGGAGCAGATGTGTAGTTGTGATTGGCTATGTATCTCTCTGCTTTCTCTAGAGCCAATAACAAATACTCACTCTGTTCATAAAATATCAGTATTCTAGTTTTTCACACTTTTTAATAAAACACAATAAATTTACATAATTTTTTTATTTATCTTTTTTCCATAATTTTAAACCAATAAAAAATTAATTAGTACAATTAATTTTTTTGAAATTTACAAATAGTTAATGAAATATGTATTGAAAATGTAAAATAAGTATCTTTTAGAAATAAATTTTTTTTTCTAGAATATGTATCTTTAAAAAACGGAAGAATTTTTTTTCTATACTCTCTCATTTAAGAGTATAATAACGAATTCTTAATTTGTTTATAATAATGGAAATAAAGAAGAAAGAGCACAAAACTAAAAAAACATTTGAATTTATCAACGTGCTTTTTCGAAGATGTTTTTTTTTCTTCAAAATTTTCCTATATCATATCATTTTATATGTTCTATAGTACAGTACAAACTATTTAAATAAATTTAGCATAACTTTATTTTTTGAGAATTTTTTGCGTAAGATTGTGAGCTTGAATAATTTGTTCAAGAGAGTGATTCTACACAAATGTTAGAAATAAAAGAAGCCTGATCATGTTATTTCTTTTACTTCCCTAACAACATTTGGATTTTCCGAAAGACCCTATGGACTTTGTTTACAAGCATTGTAATGGTTTTGGTTACTAGCAAATAGCATATGGCTATATTTTTTAGTTTTGATGGCTGGTTTGGTATTAGGCTAATTAACCCATAATGTTATTTGGTATGCAGTATTTACTTTTATAAGAATAATAATGAAGTTACAAAGCTTATAAATTGAATGATTTACATAAGACGCTTGACCAATATGCAAACTAATATTTTCACTAATTTCAGACATATTTAATCAATTGCACTACACATCAATAGTGACTTTTCCTCAAGTGGGTTTTAAATATATTATGTTATAATTTTTTCAAATAATTATATTTAGTATTTAGAAAAGAAATGAGTCATTAAGAAAAGATAACTGGCTTAACAATCAGGTTTAATCATCAGACCCTAAAACTGAAGTATCATTACCCTAATATCTACATTCCTTTAGTTTATTTGATAGGCCCATATCTTGCCCGTATTCTGATTATTTAGAGTTTTACCAGGTAACTAAACTGTATCAAATCAACTAAGCATCACAAGGGGTTCGCAAAAGCCGAATACTCGGTATTTTTGGTATACTTTGTACTCGGCTTAGCTTGTACGAGTAGTAATTTTTTGATTTGTACTTAGGTTTGTTAAAAATGAGTACTTGCAGTTTTAAGTACTTGCAAAAAATTATTGAACTTGCATGTTACTTATTTTTTATTACTTGTTACTTGTAAATTACTTACAATTTAACTGATAATTATTGGTAAATTATTTGATGATTCATTAGAATTTAACAGTAAATTATTTGATGTTTCTTTTTTTTATTTTAGTCAACTCAAAAAATAGATTATATAAAAAATAATTTTTTTTAAGGGATGCTTATATAAATTTAAAACTTATGTTGATGCACTAACGAAAGTGAAAATATAAACGAGTTATTTTATTATGATATAGGAAAATGTATCTTAGTTCATTAACAAACAAAACAAAGTCAAGTAATTAATTTTATTTTATTATATGATATTTGTTTTATAATTATAAGTAATTTAAATAGATTACTTGATACTTAATTCGGTGAACAAATACTCATCTTTAAAGATCATGTACCTATGAAGTAACGAAGAGGAAGGTAGCAACAAATAATTTTGTACGGTCACTAATAAAATGTAATACATAAATTTAATTAATTAATAAAATGGATATATAACAAGACAAGTAGAGGATATCAAGTAACAAATCAAGTAAAAAGCCAAGTAGTTAAAAATAAAAATGAATTTGATACTTGACTTGTATTTGCGAATAATAAAATTCGCTTACTTGTTACTCGACTTGTTTTTAGTAAGTACTTGTTTTTTAAACCAAACCGAGTCAAGTAGCGAGTATAAGCCGAGTATCAAGCTTTAAGCCCAGCCCTAAGTATCACAAGATTCACAATGCATCTCCAACTACACTCTATATTTTACTGCATAATGGAATGAACAAATAAAAAAAATGTATTAGAGTAATAGGATTTTTGCTTTTCATCACTCTATCTTCTAGTAAATTATAAAATGGAGTTAAAAATACTTTTAAGACGAGAATTGGTTAAAATTAAAAGTATTTAAATACAGTAAGTGTAGTTAACATCGATCCAACACGCGGCACACATCCACAGCATTAACATATTGGCCGACGCTCTACCAACTAAGACCATCTCCAATGGAGTATCTATGAGAGTTCTATATATTGGTTCTAAATAATTATATGCTGAAAACTAAATAAAAAAGAAGAAAATTAGATAGATATGGTTCTAAAAATAGAAGTTTTGGAACCACTTCTAAATAATAGGTGTCACTTTCTCATAGGGTAGCATTCTAAAGGAAAAAAAGTTAAACCTAATTGTTCTTGAAATTTAGAACTTTTAATTGGTTCCACCAATGGAGAAGTTAAAACTAAACAAATATCTAAAAGTTTTAATTGGATTATTTTTAGTTAAAAAATTGATTTAAAACTCTAACACCATATCTATTGTTGGAGATGGTCTAAGCTATCCCTACATTGTTACACAAGATGCAAAATTGTGGTAACTACCAGAATCTATAATATAAACTTTTAAAAAGTAAAACATGCGGTGAGCGTGGATCGAACACGCGACCTTCAGATCTTCAGTCTGACGCTCTCCCAACTGAGCTATCCCCGCTTTCTTGTCTTTTAAGAAACGAGAACTTTCTTAAATGTAAAATCTAAAAAATATTTATTTGCTTGGAGCACGTTTGATTTGAGCTAGACGAAGAGCAAATCTACGAGTTTAAAATATTTAGGTTTCTGGTTCCACAAGATATATCAGGCTGGCCAGTTTATTACATTTTGACTCCTAGATATTAGCACTTGTGTCTTGGCGAAGACTTATTAGTGTTCGTCGACAACATCCTGCCTCAAGCATATTTTATTTTTCTTGCTTTTGATTTCTTTCTTTATGAACCTTGCTGCTATGTGTTCGATCCAGATTTTTTTTTGAATCACGATCCAAATTTATTATAGATTTCCAATTTAAAATCAATTAGTGATAAGTTGATTATCCTTAATCATTTATATATTATCTAAGGTCCCAATGAATTTCCGTTGTAAGATAATTTATTTATTAAATACTCTTTATCAAGATGATGGTTCTTATCGACTAATTTTTTTGGAACTTTAGGACATTTATACTCGGTCGAACGAGCCAAATATGACATACCTAGTCGGAAGGTTAAACACGACTTTTATACCCGGTCAGAAAAGTTAATTTATTAATTCGTGGATTAGTGTTTTTTAGATATAGCTCTGTTACCATGTTAGATTCATGTTTTATTATGTGTTTCCAACTTAAAACCACATCATCTTTAATGGACACGGTGTTGAAAACTTACAAATAAGAAGATGAATTCGTTTACATGTGCTATAGCAATGAGAAAACCTTTTGTTTGAATCCCAAGTAATGTTTTTATATATACACTTCATCATAAGGTGTTTTCACTACAGCAAGATGGCTTGTAAGCTTATGTTGACTGCTTGTTTTACCCTTAGACTTGGTTCATCTACAAACCTTAGCACCCACTTGAAACGAAGAGCAGGTACCCACCACTGTTGTGCCACCAGACTGGAGGAGCACACTGAAAGCAGCCCAAGTGTTAGCATCTAGGATATGTTTTGAGTATACATATTGATGTAGATAAGTATTTGGAATATTTCCAAATATCTTATTATTTATTTTATTAATTATTTAGATAATTATCATTAATTTTTTAGGGTTTTATGGTTTTATTATATATAGCCGTTCCGGCTTAAGAGTTGTATTGAGTTTTGATGATTAATAAAAGTTAAGAGATTTCTCTTTTGTTCTTTGTTTTCGGTAGATCATTGGTGATCTCAACGAATCTAAGAAGACATTGATCTTAGGTATTCTTAGACTAAATAAGATCCTTGTAGTTTATTATAGTTTTCCGGGTATTCTCAAAATCAACGGATCACTATTTCTATCCTAGAAGCTTCCGGGTATTTCGTGTTTTTCATTAGGTCTACTCAATACATATCAAACCGAAGAATGGAGTGTTTCTGGTGACACATCGGTCCAATGGAAACTAGCCATGACATCTTTTGAGGATTTTCATGCTGGAATCAGAGATCTGGACGTCTTCGTAAGAGAAGGAAGTCGAGAGTTTATGTCTTAGTATTGACGTAGCGCTGAAGAAGGTAGAAGAGAAGTTGAGGCATGCCAAGGCTGTTTCGGAGGCAAATGGGGTTTGCGAGGAATGCAATGGAGTCTGACAATTTGTTTATGTGGAAGTCTTTCTTTGATCAACCAACCAAGGATTGATGGGCACAGATGAGGCTGGGGATTCTCATTGACCTGTTTCACTCTCTGCTCTATAAATGAGTAGAAGCAAAACATTAGGCGGTTACTACTCCTAGAATTCTATTTGTCAGTTGTTTTATGTAATGTAACTTGGATCAGAATAATTGATAATAAATTTTCAAGTTTGATGATCAAAATGTAAATGTCTTAAAAATATCAGTTATCAGTATCAAAAACCAGTGATAAATAATAACAGTGAGCTAACACTAACTCACGAACACATTATATGAAAATGATACTTACTGCTCCAAATAATTGAATTCACTTTATCTTTTTCTCTCTTTTAGTCAAAATGCAGTTTTGTTTGTTGTGCAACCTCTACCTCTTCACAACAAGTTCATGCCATGAAAAATTATTAAGAAGCTTTAACTTGGGATATGCTGTTCATGAAAATCTACAGTTCATAGAGGTATTGTCTACAGCAGATTGTTCCCACAAGTGAGAATAGCCAACCCACAAACAGATATGTGAAGATGATATCAAATGGTTGAATTCCCTTTGCATTTTTGCTCTTTTAGTCAAATTGCAGTTTTTGTTTGTTATGGAACCATAACCCTATGCTTTTCATCTTAAATCTATATATACATTCGATTTACTGGTGGAAATATTTAATAAATGCCAATTTTATTGTTTTACATAATTATTTAAAATAAGTCGTTTGTTAAAAAGAATTAAACTTGCAAAATATTCAATATGTACTTTTACAAGTTTATAAAACAAAAATTTGACTTCGTGAAATTTACAAAAGGAAGATTAAAGTTTGCTAAAATCCAATTTATCAGTCAATATTACCACTGGTCAAATTAATGACCCCCCTCAGTTAACAAATCACAAAGTTTATGTAACGACCCAAATCTCAAGGCCCAGCAAGGCCCAACTGCTTTGCACAGAACCCTAGGTATGCCTCCTTTAAATATTAGCCTCCTGCAGTTTATTTATCTACAAAAACCTAAGCACACCAAACCTCTGCAGAAAAAGAGCCGTCGTCGAGATTAGAGTCCGTACCGTCCCAACCACCATCACCTAAGTCGAGATCGGACACCTCACCACCGCAAATCGTCGAAGGTAACCGCGGAACCACTTTTACCGATTTGCATTTATTTGGCCGTACGTTAAACCGTCGATAACTCTCTAACCACTCGTCGTATAAAAAATCTAAGGCCATCAGTGTGTTCCTCTCGCCGAGACGAGTCCGGAGAACCAAGCCGAGCCGGAGACCCGCCGCCACGCGCCCGCACGCGCGGCCAGAAGCTCAGCGCGTGCATCTCACGCGCCGCCGGAGTCCACCACCGCCGCCGCGCGTGACCTCCACGCGCCGTCACCACCGCCGTCCGCCGTTCGCTGGAGCCGCCGCCTCCGATCACCGCCCGTTCGCCGTCGGTGACTTTTCCGGTAAGCCGCCGCCGTCGCCGCCGGCGACCGGTCACCGGTGACTCGCCGGTTGACTCGCCGGTAACTCGGCCGGGTCAACTCGGTTGGTCAACTCGTTGACCGGTCCAACCGGTTGGTTTGTGATTCAAATCGATTTTTGGTTTGGTTAGGTTAACCGGTCGGTTTAATCGAATTGATTTTGGTTTGGAATTAAACCGGATTGAAATTGATTTGATTTTGGTCCAATTGAAATCGAATTCGGTTAAGGGAAACCGGCGGTTCAATTCGATTTCAATCTGGTCAAGGGTTGACCGGCTTGGGTCAGAGTTGACCGGGTTGACCTTTGACCAGCGAGTTGACTTTTTGACCAAATCACCGGTTATCCGTTTTTAACCGTTCGAAGGGCGTTCTGACTCGATTTTTCGCCCTGATTTCAGATTTGGAGTCTGTTTGAGAACCAGGAGTTCACAGCTACCACTTTTCACATTTTGCTAAGGTGAGGGTCTATTCCGTAAATCCCGTACCAGTATAGAATTCTTTCTATCGTAGTTTAGATTTCAAAGCATGATCCGTCTGTTTGAATTGAGTCTGTCTGAGTTTTGTTTGGTAGTTAGTTCATTGATTGTAACCGGAACTAGGGGTCTAGAGGATTCAACTATGCTTTGGATTGTTTGATGCTAAGTGATGCAATATATATATGTACGTATACATAGTTATGAGTAGGGACTATGTGAGGGGCGTGAGTTCGGAGCTGTCCGGGCTTCGACGCTACGATGTGGGGCGTGAGTTCAGAGACGTTTGAGCTTCGACGCTACTGTTTGGGGCGTGATGCAGAGACGTTTGCATTCGACGCTACGGTT
>CAKOAT010107376.1:71509-135032 GCA_932364175.1 Eruca vesicaria subsp. sativa | reverse complement strand
AAAAATGCGGGTGTTACAGTTTATTACCGAGAAAAACTAAATGATGGTTATTCATTGCAGCACGGGTGCGGCCTGGAAGCAAGATTCTCTAGATCTAAAGGTGAGATTTGCATGGATCTTTGATTCATCATCTTCTCTGAGATCAACCAGTGGATGTCAATTCCAGAACTCGGTTGCATCGGTTCTCATGGCCGAAGGGTTAGCGGTTAGGGAAGTTCTCTCTCACGCTCAACATATCAGCATCACCAGAATCTGGTTTTGCTCAGACTCTCTGTCACTCATCAAAGACATAAATTTGATCTCCAAGTGGATGATCTTCTACAAAGTTTTATAGGATATAAAATATATATAATCTAACTTTAATTTATGTTTTAATTCTTTCATCTTTAGAGAAAAAAATGGGTTTGCAAACAATTTAGCTAAAACCTATCTTCACAATGTTGTAACAACTTGAACATGAGCCCCTTTATTTCTTCTAATGCATTTTTGTTGCTAAAAAAAAAGTTTATTCATTGCTGCACTAAAAAATGTGATTTCATGAGAACAAAATTTGCTACAAGATTTAACAACATAGAAAGGCGCCACTGATAAAGAAAACATATTTTAGGAAACAAAAGTTTATTATATTTCTCACATAGTTATCAAGTAATTATGTCGCCATTCTTTTTCAGAATTTTTTTGATTAAAGTTAATTTTAATTTTAAGAAAATTAAATTTGAACTTCAAATTCTTTTTAAAATATGGATTTATGTTATTGTAGGCAAATATCATGCAAATTGTGTGGATCGTATAATTTTTTGACACGAATATAAGAATGAAATTTGAGGTGCAAAAAGATTTACAATAGAATTATTCTCGGCATTATACTAAAATGATAAGGCATATATAATTTTCTCATAGTAGTCTAAACTAAATAAATTAAACAAGCTACAATAAAAGATATTAACATTCGTACCAAGAAAAAGGAATATATATATATATATATATATATATATATATATATATATATATATATATATATATATATATATATATATATTTATATTCTTGAATCTTGATACGTTCGTT
The DNA here is from genome assembly GCA_932364175.1 of Eruca vesicaria subsp. sativa. Lineage (NCBI taxonomy): Eukaryota > Viridiplantae > Streptophyta > Magnoliopsida > Brassicales > Brassicaceae > Eruca > Eruca vesicaria. The sequence continues at coordinate 133,964 of CAKOAT010107376.1, read as the reverse complement.
CGTTATATATATATATTTAGGATTTTCTTAAAAAGTGCTGATTAACTGATTCTTTTGTCCTGTTGCAGTGATTCACATGTAATATTTGTAATCACGAACATTCAAAGAAAGACGCATGATTCAATTTACTTTCCTCCTAAATTGACGAAACAGATTTCTTTCATAGTACTAATTTGTAAACTAATAAGATACTCTTGACCAAGAAAAAACAAAGTAATACATTCGAAAAACGTGTCGACGTTAGGGTAAAATACCAATAATTATAATATAATGTGGAATGTAAGATTACAAATAGTAACTTGGTCAAAAATTATGATTGTCAATAAAAATTCAAAAGTATAATATATAATTTTTAATGGTACTAGTTTAAAATCTTAATATATTTTCAGATTCTATAAAAAAAATACTCTCAGTTCTTTATATCTATTTTAATAATTCGATAAGATAGTGTATACATGATGTGGATTTTTAAATAACATTAAAAATGTAAAGTATCACATGCAATTCTTTAGATCGATTTTAGTTAAGCCAAGTGTTGCTTAGTTAAAAGGCTACGTGAAATCATCCGTGTGGATATACCTCTTTTCTAAGTTATTTGAAACAGACGTAAAACTAATTAAGATTCCACGTTAATATATTATACAATCAAGGATCAATAGAAAATTCTAAGTTCTTGAATATCTAAGAGTGCTAAATTAGGAGGGATGCTTCATCAAGAAAATAATATCAAACTTATTAAGGTTATTGATCCACAAGTTTGTTGAGATTAGTTTGATAACCTTCTCAAGCTAAGATTATAATAAACATGCAACTTTCATTATATTAAACTAGAAAATATATATAACCATCTCATTTTATATTATTATATTGATTAATATTGCAAGAATTTTTTACCATTCAACTATAATTATTCTGTATAACATATATAAATGTATTAAAAATACTAATAATATATGCTTGTATACATATAGCATAGTTTTGCCCCCAAAAAAACTACAGGGAACCATATAAAGACTTTTATATAGATAGAATACATGCATTACATAATGAATAATGTCTTGAAAATTGGCCAAACACATGGAATTAGTTGAAGTAGAAAGACATCACAATCATAAAATACCTCCAAACCGACCTTTTCTCTAGAGGGTTGGCAGAGGATCGTGTGTATATATTCTCTTCTAAAAAAAAACGATTCGAAGATAATTGATTCGTAACAAACGGCTTGTAAGAATCCGAATCCAGATACATGCAAAGGAAGACTTCATTAATCCATCGCACGCTGCCTATATTGAAAGCATATGCTAAAACATATACTAATTAAGTTTGCCATCGTTGTTACTCTTTTTGAGCTGTGTAAGTAAATCTTGTAGTGTGTGTGTATTACTATTTAGTATATATATTGTTGAATTGCACATTCGTAAAGTATTCAATTTTTTTTTAAAAAAGACTTCGACATACACGTATACTTTCGTGAGAGGTGGCTAGCTATATAAGTATATATTCTATAGACTATGGAAATGTGTACTCTTACGCCTTTAAAATACATCATTGTATTTCCAAATAGTAGCTTATTTAATGTAGGACTTTTTATATTTTTAAAAAAGAAACATAAACATTGTCTTCTTTTTGGGCAGTGACTACACTTATCTAGTTCAAAATTTTTTTTCTAGTTCAAAATCTTATACTTGGATGATCAATTCATAATCTAAACAAACATAACATAAAAGAAGAAACTCTGAACATCCTAAACCACTACACGAAGCAATATTTTCTTCTTTAAAAAAAAGTAAATCTATACCTCTTTTCAAAATTATATAATTTAAATTGATCGCCAAGAAAAAATTTAGTGTGCTTATGAGCTCGCTCTATATTTTTATTGCAGCATTGACTTTTGGTGTAATCTTTCTTTAGCAATTCTAAATAGCTTTACATATATTATATATTCGAATATATTAAAATTGTTTAATTTTTTTACATGTATATATCTCTATATACATGTTCTTATTTTGATGCTTATGATAAATTATAAATAATGATGAGAAACTACTTGAGAGATTATAAATAATGATCTAATATATATATACGGTCACTTAATACATGTCTAATTTATATATTTGCATACATTTGTTTGTCTTCCTTGAATCTTTATAGGTTCTCTACGGCACTAGATTGTTAAATGGATCATCTACTCCAATATTTTGGAGAAAAGAACTTTGGAGCATAAAGCAATTAAAAATAAATAATTTATTAAAGAAAACATATAAAATGAGTAATTTTTTTAATGTAAATTTTTTTGCTGATATGGATAGTTTAAATGGAAAAAAATATATTATATTTAATTACTGAATCTAGCTATTCTATTATATTATTATTTTGTGAAAACATAATAAAAAGTGGGAGTTAAAATAAAATATGCATAGACACAAACAAATGCCGTCCGATTCAGACCATCATCATCCTCCTGTCTCATTGGTTTTAAAATTTAATTATCCTATAAACCATTTATTATTTGCTTTATTAGCCTACACATTATTTTCTTTTGGTATTAAATTATTTTGTTCCTTATTTTCTCAGGGAAATGTTTGTTTTTTATCGTTGCTTTTAGCTATCGATTCATTTCCCAACCCGTCATGCTCGGGAAAAGGGACCACCTTTTCTAGAAAATGTTTTTAAGAAATTGGACTAGATGGTGCCAGAAGGCTATGAGATCATTGGCTCAGCCCCTAAATCTCATTTAACAGCATGTCAATATCAAAAATATAATATTTACTATAATTATAAATATTATATAATTGGTAAATGGTTGTTTACTTGTTTAGTGATTTCAGTTGGAGGAGAAGTTGCCTTGTAGGTCCAAAGCCAGAAATCAAAATTTCCCAAACGTTAATTATAGACCAGTTGAAATGTAGATCCATCAAGAAAATCCGGTGAGTCGGATACTCGACAGCTACATTTACCTTTTAAGGTCAGTCAGGTGTTAAAATCCTCACCACTAACTACAACAAAACCTTGTATCATGTTAAACAAATATCTTACAGTAATCATGGCCTATTCTATAACAAATATATTTTAAATCTAATACTAAGATTATAATCTAACAGTTTCTTTTGTAAAAAATAATCTAACAGTTTTCAACCACTCTAAATTGTAAAACTGAAAAACACAGTTTTTAAATGATGTTCAGGTTATAAATTAGTTTTAGCTAATAAATTTCTATAACTATTTCAACCCACCAACAAATTTAACTATATACCTTTTTAATAAAAGATTAACCTAATGAAAATTTAGCGTGCAACCAAATTTTTAAAATTGACCAATCAAACAATTTAATCATGAAATCAAATAGAGGGAAATACGAGAACATGTTTTGCTGAGTTTCATACATAAGTAAATAACTTCGGATTTGATTCGCACACGGTAATATTAAAGGAGACAACATCTAATTTAGAATGTATGAAAAGTCCAGATTATCATGTTGATTGTGTTTTTTGTTGGTTTCACTTAATATGATATTCCATCGGTTTTATTTTACTTGTTCTTTTATTAAAATAACATATGTTAACAGATCCCATCCATATTCACCTAACATATGTTTTGTTAACATTTGTTTTGAAATCATCAAATGACGACATTTATTTTGAAACACCAGAGAATACATATTTTGAGAAAATTAGTTCTCAGAAAGAATCAGAAGTGTTATAATAGTTTTTTTTTTTTTGGTAAACCAAGTGTTATAATAGTTCAGTGATTATAAAATTAAACTTGTCATGAAATAATAATACATGAAACATAATTTATAATAGTATAATATGTTCTACGGAATTTGATAAAACTAGGGTAAATAAGTTTTTGTTGGGGTTTCTTGGGTGTCTTTCGTGTCTTTGGTGGGACTTTTAGTTTTAGTTCGTTAATGTTAAATTCAGATATTATATTTTTCACTACAAAAAGCAAGGCTCCCTCATATATGGACTTTCTGTAATTGGAAGGCCGCTGTATGTTGCCTCTAGGGGTGGAACGGATCGGATATCCGGGGTATTTCAGGATATCCGGATCCGGATTCGGCGGATCCGTAAAATTACTATCCGGATCCGGATTCGGGCCATCCGGATATCCGGACTAAAACTCGGATACCCGTGGATATCCGGATCCGGTTTATTTAAAAAAAAAATAAAAAAATAAAAAATTCAAAATTCAGTATTTATTTATTTTATTAAAAATTAGTACTTTCAAAATTTTTAAATTAAAATAATAGAATTTATTAAAAAAATTAAATATTAGTTATATTTAATAGAAAATATATAATATACCTTTATAAATATAATTATATTTTAAATATTTTTTAAATATTTAGTGGGTCCGGATCCGGATCCGGATATCCGGACTGAAATTTTCACTATCCGGATTTGGATCCGGATTCGCCGGATCCGTGAAATCACTATCCGGATCCGGATCCGGACCCCCCGGATATCCGTTTTTTGGGAGCGGATCGGATCGGATCCCGGATCGGATAGCGGATCCCGGATATAAGTCCCAGCCCTAGTTGCCTCCATTGTATTTTCCTTCTACTGACCCTATGTTTTCTAAATATATTAGGCAGAAGCTAAGAGGCATCAATAGTGAAGTATAATTAATTATCGAAATTTTTGTAAGCAGACAATACTCTCAATTATATATTTCTATCCGCAAAATATTTACCATTTTTATTAGTAGTAGTACAGAGAATAGAATATGTATTGTGCATAATATGATCCACTTTCAATGCCATCCATTTGAATTGTTTTTTTTGAAAGAATCCATTTGAATTGTTGCTCAAAAACGTACTTAGAAACCGCGTGCATAAAGCTTCATGGCATCCTGTGCCTTGTAATAATTTCTTGCCTAATATAAATAAAATTATGATAAAACAAGCAAGTACAAAACAAACATTAGGATCATACTACGAAAATGGCATCCAACTTAAAACTAAAATTTTAAAGTATAGATTACAATGCATATTATTTAAAATATAAAAGAAACACAACCCAAATGAAAATCTTTGTTCCTTCTGTGAACATATATGAAGTTCCAAAATATTTGTTTATTACTAGAATGCGAAACTGTATTCTTTAACATATCAAACAAAATATGGAAAGTATGTCTAGTTATGCAAAATACAGTCAATTAACTATATGTGTTAAGACATATATGTTTTGTTTTTGTTTGCAATAGAAAGTTGAACGCTTTTAAAATATTCACAAATTGAAATTCAATATACTTTTTGATGAAACTGCTATAGATTGTATTTTTATTTTCACAATTCAGTGGCTTGAATTATATTTCAAATTAATGCTTGGACATTGTCGCCACTAAAATATTTCTAACAAGCAAAAAGAAAATGTGTGTAAACATTATATCTACATGCATATAAACTTTTTCAGTTGCATTGTAATTTTGCATTTCTGGATTGTAAAGAACATCAAAACTTATATGACAGGATAACATGGTTTAACAGTATCCGCAATCGTAATATGAAACTATGAAATCAAAATTTCATTGGCTGTTGTTGTTTCTCTTCTTCTTTTTATGATTCTTTAAGATTGATATGTTTTCAAAATATCATTACCATTCGAAAAAAACATTAGTGGAAAATCGAGCTGGTCCTATCTGAGTTTACCTTTTGTGTCTCTTGGCACCTAATTTATTTTTGGTCCATTGCAATCTTCTTACTATTTCAGGTTATCCAACTAACAATACCCAAATTACCCTTACCCGTCCATCTAGTTCGTTACAAGCTTCACTCATAGAGGAACCATTTTGTAGTTGTGGACAGTGATACACAGAAGCTCCGGCGGCAAGAAAAGTCTCGGTGAATATATCCCGGCGAGTCGTAAGGCCCCACATGAGACAAGATTTATCTCCCTAAAAGAATAAGTGGAAGAATCATAGGATAAAAAAAAATATTAGTACATGAGATTTGGTTTTAGGAAGGATATTTGAGAATGTGCTTTGTGAGGAGGCATCATCAGTAGTAGGAGCAAGCAAGCCAAGTCAAATGTGTTCTTCTCTTTCTCTTTCTATGCCTTTTATTTTGTCCACTATAAAAACAAACCTCCTCCTCCTCTCTTGCCCTACACTCAACAAAACAAACACACTCTCTTCTTCTCAAGTTTGAAGGACTTAAGAGAGAAAACAAATGGTGAAGTTCACTAAGCAATTTGAGGGTCAGCTTGTGCCTGAATGGAAAGACGCATTTGTCGACTACTCTCAGCTCAAGAAAGACCTCAAGAAAATCCATTTGTTAACTAATGAAGTTGAGAAGAAACACACAGAAACAGAAACAGAAACTTCACTCATCAAAACCATCAAGTCCTCTTTAGGAAAGCTTTCCTTTTTTGGTAACAAGGAACGTGAACGCTCTCGTGCCATCAAAGTACTAAAACTAACCTCCATACTTTGTGATTTATCATCATTTTTTTTTTTTTTTTTTTGAAACACAAGTGATGTGATTTATCATCAACTATTCATTTTTTTTGTATTAATGATTTTGATATTTTTTTGAATAGGTTCATAGAAAGCTTGCCTCTTCTGGAAGTAAAGGTGACGTGTATGAGACGGAACTGCTAGAGAAGGTTGCTGATGATACCGATGCTGCCAAAGAATTCTTCATTTGTCTGGACACACAGCTTAACAAAGTGAATCAATTCTACAAGACAAAGGAGAAAGAGTTCTTGGAGAGAGGAGAGTGTATGAAGAAGCAAATGGAGATACTCATTGAGCTCAAAGATGCTTTCAAACAAAAGCAAGCCAATGGAGAGTCTCCTCAAGAATCAAAAGAAGATGACTACATATCATGCACCATCTCATGTGGTAATAAGAAATATATTATACAACCATACAAAATCTTGATTTCAACAATTTCTTTAATAATTTTTCTCAAAAAAAAAAGAATTGGTTTAATATTAGTTTTCTCTATTTCTTGAAACAGAAGAAGACTCTCTTAGGAGCAGAACAGAACTTCAAGAATCTTGCTTAGAGGATTTGGAGAACAATGGGACAGAACCATTGGAGTCTCCTAAATCAGAAGAACCAATCAAAATCAACAAAGAGGACTCAAAGCTGAGGACCGTCTCTGGTAGAGTTTTCAGCTGCCAGGGAAAGAATCTCAAGATAAAGATTCCACTGACAAACCCTTCTCGTACATTCTCAGCTATAAGTTACATGATCAAAGAAGATTTAATGAACCAATCATCTTCAAAGAAATGTGGTCAAGATGGTGTAAACAAGCTGAGAATCAGCAAGAAAACACTAAATCACGCCGAGAAAATGATCAAAGGAGCTTTGACAGAGCTCTACAAAGGGTTAAATTATCTAAAAACTTACAGAAACTTGAACATGTTAGCCTTCATTAACATTCTCAAAAAATTCGATAAGGTAAGCTTTAAAACAGAGCATTTTTTTCGATATTATTTTCTATAAAGATTTATAAGACCTATATACTTTCATGTTTCAGGTTACTGGAAAACAAGTCCTTCCAATTTATCTCAAAGTGGTTGAAAGTTCTTACTTCAACAGTTCAGACAAGGTAGCTAAAAACTCTACTTTAGATTTTTAGTTTTTCATGTTTGTGCAAGCGGAAAATCGACACCTACACTCTTGTCTTATCACTTTTATCATATACTTTTTTTCATGATTGTAATCTTGGGACATGACAGGTGATAAATCTAGCAGAAGAAGTTGAAGAATGGTTCATCAAGCACTTCGCAGGAGAAAATCGCAGAAAGGCAATGAAATATCTGAAACCGCACCACCGTAAAGAGTCTCACTCTGTCACCTTCTTCATTGGTGAGACTTTTTTTTTTAACTTTAATACTTCACCAGTAGATATTGTGACATTTTTTTACTTTTGCACTTGCAAACATAAAAATCTTTTTGTTAGACCAACCAAAAATGAAAAAAAAAAGTTATTGGACCCCATGAGACACAAACACATTAGGATTTCCACAAATGTAACCTTTAAGTTTTATTGGGTGGACAACTAAGAGCGTCACGTTCTGTTATACTCTCTGTTGCATAACATTATCTTGTCTGCTGAAGAATCTTTGTATAATCAAACGTTCTTGTTTGAGATTATATGGGTTTTTGGTTTGATCTTGTCCTTAAAATTTAATCTCTATTCAGGTCTATTCACTGGTTGCTTTGTTGCACTTCTTGCTGGCTACATCGTTATGGCTCATCTGACTGGAATGTATAAAAAAACTTCTGAGAACACTTTCTACATGGAAACTGCATACCCTGTACTAAGGCGAGTTGTTTAAATAAAAACTTAAAGACTAATGATTATGGTTAATATATATATATATATATGAGAGATTAATCAAATAGAAGTTAATGCTAATTTGATGTTTTTTTGTGTGTTTGCAGCATGTTTGGGCTCTTGTTTCTACACTTATTCTTATATGGATGCAACATATTTATGTGGAGAAAAGCGAGGATAAACTATAGTTTCATATTCGAACTTGGGTCTGAAAATGAGCTCAAGTTTAGAGATGTTTTCTTGATATGTACAGCTTCAATGTCTGTGATAACCGGTGTCATGTTTGTTCATCTCTTGCTTCTTGCAAAAGGTTACTCCGTTGGACAAGTTCAAGTGATCCCTGGCTTTTTATTACTGGTAATTAACAAACACTAATCACTCTTTATCATGTGTTCTTTTTGTAAATGTGTAATCTATACATGTTTGGATTTTTCTTGCAGGTCTTCTTCTTAATACTGATTTGTCCCTTAAACATTTTCTACAAATCAAGTCGTTACCGGCTTATATCAGTCATCAGAAACATTGTTTTTTCACCTCTTTACAAAGTCGTGATGCTCGATTTCTTCATGGCTGATCAACTCTGCAGCCAGGTAATAACCTGAGCTAAGAATCTGATCTTTTACATAAACCCTGAATCAAAACCTGATCTTAGAAAATGGGTTAACTGATAGGTACCGATGCTAAGGAACCTAGAATACATAGCCTGCTACTATATAACAGGTAGCTACGCAACACAAGACTATGGATATTGTATGAGAGTCAAGTACTACAGAGATCTCGCATATGCAGTTTCCTTCCTCCCATACTACTGGAGAGCAATGCAGGTAAAAATCAAAAAACATCCTTGCTTATTCCCCAAGTTTCTGTTTCTTTTCTCACAAGTTAGGGTTTCACTTTATAAAATACTAAAAAAATCTCTGCCACAGTGTGCAAGGAGGTGGTTTGACGAAGGAGAAACGAGCCACCTAGTGAACCTAGGGAAGTACGTGTCAGCGATGTTAGCAGCAGGAACCAAAGTGGCTTATGAGAAAGAGAGGAGCATTGGTTGGCTCTGCCTTGTAGTGGCTATGTCAAGTATTGCCACAATTTACCAATTGTATTGGGACTTTGTAAAAGACTGGGGTTTACTCCAACGCAATTCCAATAACCCTTGGCTTAGAAATCAACTCATGCTTCGCCAAAAATATATTTACTACTTCTCTATGGTACAATTCCTAAGTCTTTTACACACAAATATATAACACATGAATCTAGTGAAAAATGTTATTAATTATACTCTACGATTATTCTGTTTTGTAGGTTTTAAATCTAGTTCTGAGGTTGGCATGGCTACAAACAGTTTTGCACTCAAGTTTTGAGCATGTGGATTATAGAGTTACAGGATTGTTCTTGGCTGCTCTAGAAGTTATTAGGAGAGGGCATTGGAACTTTTACAGGTAAAATTCATCTCTCTTTTGGTATCAGATTCAGGATTATATATACTGATAAACAAAACCATTGTTGCAGGTTGGAGAATGAGCATCTAAATAATGCAGGGAAGTTTCGAGCTGTGAAGACAGTACCACTTCCTTTCAGAGAAGTTGATGAAGAAGAGTGAATCTGATGGAATAGATTATCATTATTATTAGTAGCTTTGTCAGAGATTTGAAAGAAGAAGGGAGCAGAAGTATTTGTTATTTTCTTGATCAACCATATATTTGTGATCTGATCAAGAATCTTTTAAATTATTGTTATTATTATTCTTGTCCGAATGTAACTAAACTAAAGAATCTTACTTCTCCCTTTCTTTCCAATGTTCTTAGCCAAAAAAAAACTTGTAAAAAAGAGGAATAATTAGAGTGATATCGAGCAATATGCTTTGGTCTACTTATTAAAATCTTAGATTGTTTAATAGAATTATGAAGACTGAAATTTTAAAATCTACATTAAAAAATTATATAATTCAAATCTTACTTTTCTAAAAAATATTCTAGCAAAAATAATCCACTAATCATTTTTATAAAATCAGTATTTTATAAATCGAAATAATATGTAATATTTATATATGTGATTCTAAAATATGCAACAAAATTAAGTTATTTAAAACTAAAAAGACCATGATTTTGCAAACCAAATTATTACGAACAGAGTTAGATTTTTTTTATAAATCCACGTGGTCGAATCTGAGACGTTAACTGTAAAAATCAACGGCGACCGTTCCTCCGTTCTAAACCTTACCACTATTTTACCTTCTTCGATAGATGCAAAACAGAGACAATGACGCAAAACATGGCGAATACGGTGGCCGGTTTATCTCCGGTTATCGCTCCATTTCATTCTCCGATAACCAACCGGAAGCCAATCAGTTTCTACAAGCCGCGCCTTCTCTCCTACAAGCAAAGCCCTATATCGTCTCTACACAGGTCCTAAGCTTAACTCTCTCAACTTCTCTTACCTTCACGTAAAATGCCCGAAAGACTCATCCTTTTTGTTGTTTCTCCAGCTCGAGAACTGGTCGTGTGATAGAGGTGACACGTAAGCAAAGGAACCGGTTGTGTTCTGTTTTTGGGTCTCTCACTGATGAAGAAGAATCAAAGGATTCCTCAGAGGTAGTTCAATGAAGTTGTGTCTTAATGGTGTTTCTGTCTCTTGTCTGAGACTTTGGTATTATTTGTATAGGGACAGGTTGCTTCAGTAGATATTAAACTACCAAGAAGAAGTTTGCTTGTGGAGTTTAGTTGCAACTCATGTGGAGAAAGAACAAAACGGCTTATCAATCGTCTGGCTTATGAACGTGGTCTTGTCTTTGTCCAGGTAAGACTTTGCTTCTGTTTTGCTTAAATTTCTAAGAGAGATGTGTTTTTTTATATGAATCTTGAAGAAGTTGAGGAGACACAAAAGTTTGGCAGTGTGGTGGATGTCTTCAGCATCATAAGCTGGTTGACAATCTTGGTCTCATTGTTGAGTATGACTTCCGCCAAGAAACCTCCAAGGATTTGGGTTTAGATCAAGTTTGATAAAGCTTGAATCAGTTTTGTTCTTTTTTCTATCAGATATGTTATTTAAAGCATGATAACTACTTAACTAGTGAGCTATGTTCAGCTAAGAATACAACAGAAGAATGGTATTGTTTTTTGAATCAATGTGTTAGTGTAGACATGGGGAAAAATGTAGCAATAATAAACAAGCTTCTGACAAATGAATATATAACTCAAACCTAAAACATTCATGTGTTTCAATAGAAAGTGTGCATTAACATTACAATCACTGGCATTACAATGAACCAATCAACCCGGTCGTCAGATTTTAACAAAGAACAGAGGACATGAATATATACAATTCTGAACAGATCAGATGCAAAAGTTGTACCGTGGTTTGGCTGCGTTAAGGATTTGGAGGTAGGCTTCTACAGACAGAAGAAGGGTAAGATTTGATGCATCTTATTGAGGAGTTTCGCCGGATGATGATGATGGTGATGTTCGGTAGGAGCGGGTGTTTCTGTGTTCTTGTCTTTCTTCTTTCTCCTCAGCTGGAAAAACTGCTGCATCGTCTGTGCACATTCTGATTCCAGAACTCCGCGGCGGATGGTCATCTTTGGATGGAACGGGTGAACCGGAGGCGGTGGCTTTTCTGAAACTTCTGATCCATTTCCTTCGCCTCCAGGGAAAAGCCTGAAACGTATAACCCTGTTCAATGACTTTGACTCCGTAATGATGTTCCAGAACAACATTTCTCAGTTTTAGAAGTTACCTGATCCAACTGCCATCTGCTCCTAGAAGCTTATTGGGAGCTCCCCAGACGAGAGTGTTGACCCTTGCTTGAAGTATTGCTCCCGCACACATTGGGCATGGTTCTAGTGTTACATAAAGTGTTGTATCCTGTTTGAAGAATAGGCAAGTCAAACAAAACGTATCAAACCCCAAAACTCATATACTAATATACTATTCCGGCTATTTCAATGTAACAAATGTGTATATTTCACCATGACCATAAAGGGAGGTGTTAAAGAGAAGATTACCGCAAGCCTCCATGAACGAAGTGCTTTGGAACCCTCTCGAATGCAAATCATTTCAGCATGGGCGGTTGAATCCCGAAGATCCTCCACCCTGAAACAAAACACTATGGTTAGATGAATCCAGCAGGAGAGTATAAAATGAGAAAGGGGTTGAAAAAAAATTAAACTTACAGGTTATAACCCCGAGCGATAATCTTCCCGTCATGGACAAGCACAGCCCCGACAGGTACTTCCCACATATCAGCAGCCTTCTTAGCTTCTACTAACGCTTCCCTCATGAATATTTCATCAGTTGTTCGCCTTTCAGCTTCTACTCTGTATGCTTCTTCCCATTCTTCAAAACTGTCCCTCACAACCTGTTTGTTCCTCAGAAGTTTCCTTTGTGTCAACGGGGAGCCTGTCGATGTGGAACCTGTTTCTTCCTGAGACTTTGCACTTAGAGGCTGTTGTTGTTGTTGTTCCACCTGCTCTCTTAAGCTAATACTGCTAGGTACCATGGTGGGGAGGGACTGTGAAGGTTTCTTTACAGCCGGAGACCTTAGGCTGCGAGCTGGAAATATTAACGGCTTTTGGTCGGCATCGATTTCAGGAACACGAGCCTGGTAGCGTCTTCCTTCTCCCACAGTCACGTTTTGATCGGTAGGTACTTCGGTGGGACTAGATTCTGATGGATTCTTGACAGCAGGAGATCTCATCAGGTTTCGACTAGGCAGCCTCATTGGCACCTCTGTCGAAGTTGTTTCCGAAAGCCGAAACTCAAATTCTCTACCATCATCTACATCCACACCAACAATTTGATTACTAGATGTGGAAGGCATGCTATAGGATGCAGAGCCACCTTCTAAAATTGTGGATGGTGGCGATGATACTACTACACCTTCATGCCTTCCAGATTGCTGCTTCCGCTCCGTTGCATCAGAAGATTCAAATTGGCTCGTTGACGAAGTTTGAGTAACTTCCAGTTGATGTGGGAGAGCAGCTTCTTGTGGCGAAACTCTTTCCACTTTTGTGTTATCCTCACTGCTTCCGTCATGCTCACGTCCAGAAAACCATGTTGCACTGCTAACTGAATCATTCGGTGAACTCTTTCCAGTGGGCTTTGCACTCGAGGTCGGGCTTCCAGCTCGTGAGCCCCACCTAAGACGAGCAATATCGGCGATAACGCTCCACAAGGACCTACCATTTCTTTTGAAGATAGCATTTCCCTCTGCTGCATTGCCTTCTGTGGTTACTGGTTGAGGAGTTCCCTGAGCAGATTCCGTGACCCACATTTCATCTGAAGGTCCCTTTGCTCCTGAACCACCAGATGAACGCCTTGAGTCTCGTCTCTTCAACTGATTACTTTCAGCTCTTCGCTCCTCAGTCACTGAAGTTGATACTTCATGCTTGGCCTTTTTCACAAACTCTCCAATAAATTTCTCTGATGACTGTTCCAACCGTTGGGCAGAACCCAGAGCATCTTCCTGTGTTGTAAATCTCATCAGTTCTCCAGCAGACTGACTATTAACAATAGCTCCTGCTCCTGGATGTTCAAAGGCTGTGGGATAATCAGTTTCTGAAGTTTCCTGAGAACTTTCTTGAATGAAAGCTCCGCCACTTCCATAACTTTGTCCTGAGCCTCTGCTTACTAGCTGAGAAGTAGGAGGAATCAGTGTTGTTTCGGATCCTCGCACCTCCTCTGAAACCAAATCTACCAGCTGCAATCTATTTCCAGATACCAAAGTCAAAGATGATTGTGAACTTGAAGGCTCTTCAGACAGCTGTCCCTGAGAGCTTTGCAAACCTAAGGCCTTTTGACCTTCTTTTTTCGAGTTAGCATGATCTAGCCTGGAGTCTCTCCAAGCACCGGTTTTTCCAGCTTTGCTGTCCAATTGCACAGTTGTAATATTTTCTTGACCAATTAGCCTCTTCTCAGATTTTCTCTGAATTTCTGTATACCTTACTACATCACTAGTATGAGATACCGAGACAGAAGTTCTGTCAGATTGCATATTTTGCGTTTGCGAGGGATGTTGTTCAATATGAGAACCTTGCTGCCTCCCTTCTGATTGCAAACCAATAACCAAGCCAGCATGTACTTCTTGGTTTCTAATCTGCTCTTCTCTTTGCGAGACATATGTATTTTGAATATTTGTGTCATGGATTTCTGAACTTTCAGAGTACCGCTCAGTACTAATCCTCGCACCAGTTTGCGTAGATATCCTTTCTTCCACTGGAGGTTGCTGATTCTTTGCCGCCTCCTGGAAATTTTGGCGCACATTAATACCTTCCTCCTGGCTACTGCTATATTTTGTTCTCCTGCGCATTTCAGACACTCTTTCCTCACTGCTATAACGAGCCTCCAATCTTTCCTTCAGTTGCTGCTGAGAAGTCTGAATATTTTCTCTTTCAGAATCATTAACAATAGAGTGGACTCTCTCGTCCTTCCTTTCACCAAAGATCTTCTGATTTTGGGAGTTCGTCTCCGCGTCGTTGATATGTATCTCATGAATCTCCAAATCATCTTCATAATTTCCCGTCGATTCAGACACTCTATTACTAATCTGTTTCCTTCTTCTTCTCTGGTTCGTAGTCACTGCCTGATTTGAATTTTCCCCTTCCTCAAAGACCTTCTTGTGATACCTCACTCCATTGGAACTCTCGTCTCGTTTCTTCCTTGAGTCCATCTGAGAGACTTCCTTTCTAGATTTCGATCCTTTAGTTGACTGTTCAACAAGCTTCTTCTCTGAACTCCTCAAATTTTCGTGACGAAACTCCACATCCTCCTCTTCATCTTCACCTTCACTCTCGAAATCCCCTGAAGAAGCAAGAGAATAATAAGAAGAACAACTCGAACTCTTTCTCCTTCTTGGCCTAACTTCTCTTTCTTCCTTCCTCCTATAACTCCCCCCACCAGTAACCAACTTAGTAGAACCAAGCCTAGTCTCACTCTCCATCTGAGACTTTTTCTTCCTTCCTCCTCCACAATGTTCACAGTCATTCTTCTCCTCTAACTTCACATTCTCCCTAACCCCATTTCTCTTATACTCATCATGTCTACCAAATCCTTGAGGTGGTCTCTCTACTCCCTCCCTCCTCTTTCTCACATTTCCACCACTGAACTCACCACCATATCTCACTTTCCTCTTCTCTTCAACTCTAATAACTGAGTTACAATCCTCATCTACCAGTTCCTCACTTAAAAACGAGATCATAGCCTCTACATCATCATCATCTCCACAACTCCTCTCACATTCACCCGAAACCCTAACCCTAAACCTTCGATTTCTTGAATAAACCTCAGAATCACAACAATGCACACCGTATTCACTACCTAAAAGACGACTCCCACCCCCTCCTACACCAATCATCAACCTCCTAGTCCTAGGCCACTGGATAAGCGTGGACTGTCTAATCCCATAAAGCACGAATCCAGGGTTTATAGATACCTTAGGCTTAACAGAGGAAGTTGTTGAGTAACAGCAGCAACAACAACACCTTGAGCGAGAAGTAACGCAGTGACATCTCGACGGTTTCGCGAATCGGTGAGTTTCAGATCTCACGGGGAGGAGAGAGCAGTAATCGTTGTGATGATTACTCGGCCATAGAATCGAGTTTGTGTATGTACTGAACATATTTGCGATGAAGAGGATGAGGTAGCTCGTTAGGCAGATAAAAGGAGAGAGCTACTGAGATTTCAGTTTCGAGGGATGACTGGGAGCCATTGTTTGTGTGGTGGTGTCGATGAGATTTACGAGGAGGAAGACGACAATCAGCGAGTCATTTTTAAAAAAAAAACAAAAAAAAACAAACCCAGTCGTACGACTCAGTTGGTAAAAATGTATATTGACTGAGTCGAAATTGAGGAAGCCTTTGGGCTTTTATTGGGCCTATTCGATATATTGGGGCGTCGGGCTAGGCGCCGAAAAATCAAATCGAATCCAATCCAAAAAAAATAGTATAAAATCCGAACCAAGTTGGTTAAATGTCATTTTTCTTATAACACTGTTTGGTTGGAAAAATTCAAGATGATATAAAAAAAGAGACAAAAGAGATAAATATCTAAACGAATTCAAATTTGGTATTTAGAGAACCAAACTTGATCCGAATCAAAATATTTCGAGTACCGAATAGATTTGAATCAGATATGTTAGTTACTTTTGATGTAATATCGAAAAATATCAAAAATGTATAAGATATTTTGAGGCTTTTCAAATATATTTAAAAATATATATAAATAGTAAAAATAAATATTTAGAGCAGTTAAAAAATATTCAAAACACCATTAATATTTAAAAAATTTATTGATTCTCCGTCCAAATATTTAAATTAAATCAAAATTTATATTAGTTAAGATATTTTGGGATTCATTACTCATATTTATATGTTATATATTATTTTAATTTTTAAGATTTTTAAATTTTAAGTACATATAAATTTTAAAATTTTCAAAATAATTTAAACGGATTATTCAAATCTGAACCGAACACACAAATATCCAAACCAAATCCAAATCAAAATTTATAAATATCTTAATGCGTCTGAAATCTCTAACTCCGAAAATCTAAACCAAATCTGAATGGATATCAGAACGTCTATCCCTATTGGGATGTATCTAACGTTTGTAATAGATCAAGTCAAAAAGTGAACCTCGTGTATAATTGGAGTATTATTTAGAGTAATTTAGCTGAATAACGTAAGTGAACTTTTTAATTAGCTATATGGATAGCAATAGGGAGTGCAAAGGTCGGGAGTTTACATTGACAGTAATAACCCTATAGTGAACAATTGAAGTTCGCCTGAACGTGTCAGAGGAGGTTAGTGGCCTAGGGTATAGGTTCAGTAGGTAGAGTACTCCATGTTACGAAAGGTTTGAATATTAAATAGTGTTGTCACTTCCTAGTCGGTGAGTCTTAACTCTCTATTCACTACCCAGATCTCGCAAAAAACTGAAAAACTGCTTCAGATCAAAGGGTTAAAAAAAATGAATTCTGCACCACCAACAATCGACGGCGAGTCATCGACACCAGTAACCGAGGAGATGATCCCAGAAATGATGTTCTCAGCCGGCGAAGAACCGGTCGGAGTTCGAGTTCTTACATACCAATCATCGAGGGCGTTGAAGCGCATATTGAATGCACTGGATGAGGAGGAAAGACTGCAGATCCAGCAATCTTCTTTCGGTAAAATGATCGAGATTGCTGATAAACCTGCATTTTCCGGGAGATTTGCACGATATATGATGTCGCGACAACTGAAAGTGAAGAAGAAACACGAAACATGGTTCAGGTTCGCAGGAAATCCAATTCGTTTCTCTTTGCGTGAGTTTGCCATAGTAACCGGACTTCCTTGCGGTCAATATCCTCCCAAATCCTGCTTGAAAATGAAGGCAAACATCACCGAGAAACCCCACTGGCCTGACCTATTTGGAAAGGTCGACGTCGTTATAGTTCAGTCAGTGATCAAGATGCTTAAAAAAAGGACAGTTAAAGACAGAGAAATCCGTGTGAAGTATGCATGCCTGGCTATTCTCTCCTCTGTACTCCTCCCTACAAATCTGAAAATGAAAATCTCAAGGGAACATGCCGAGGCCATTAAGGATCTAGGAGAATTTTTCGCCTTCCCATGGGGACGAGTCGCTTTTGAAATGTTGATGGGAAGCATAAAGGAAAGAGACGAAGTGAGTCTATCGCAAAATACAATTGCAATCAAGGGCTTCGCGTTGGCACTGCAGCTTGTGCTAGTTGAGGCTGTGCCTTCCCTGACAGAGGTGGTACAAGAAACATGCTCGTCTTCGGAGTCCGAGAGTGATGACGATGGAGACGAAGTGGGAGAGAGGTCAACAAGGAAGCACACTCTTAGTCCGGGACACGCAAGGAACTTGGATAAGAAGGAAAATGTAAGTTAAACTTGTAAAGTTTGGAATTTATTGATAAGATGTAGGTAATTAACAAATAGAAATGTAGTTTATCCGGTTACATTTAGGTTTAAGCACCGGTCATCGTATTGTGGTGGTGTTCATAATAATATTTACTAAGACCGGAATAAAAATTGATTAAGTAAGGTTGTAGGAAGAATAAGTTACACTGAACATCAATTTTGTTGATATTGGGGTGTCAGGTGGCAGTGATGTGCATTTTGGAGCAGGATCCTAATAATTTTGTGGATGAGAAAACACTTAGTTGGAGAGACGAGGTGGTGGATGAGAAGGTGGAGAGCCTAGTTAAGCTAATAACCGCAGGACATCAATTCCGATTAAGTATGTTCAGGGGTGGGATGACGAAGGTTGAGGTGGATCGAATGAAAATGGAAGGAAAAGGCCAGGGAAAACAGAGAAAACAGAGAAAAACGAAGCTGGTAGAAAACAACTCTGAGCATAATCTAATAACAACGATAGTACAAGAGACGGTGCAGGGGAGTTTAGGTGTTATGGAGTGTAAGCTAAATGGCGCTTTGAAAATGGAGGAAGAAATGAAATCAAAGTTGGTTTCTTTAGAGGAGAGGATACCCTGCCTTGTTGAATCCGGGTATGAAAAAATGCGAGAACAGCTGATAGAGAGTTTGACCATGGTTGTGAAAGAGTTATTGAAGAAAGAATCAAATGAAGCACGAACTGAATTTCCAACGCGTCAACAAACAGACGTAGACAACGACTTCACGGAAGGAGAGTATGCTGCTACTATACGTGATGTGATCGACAACATCAGCCAATACTCAACACCTCCGAAAACTGCCGGCCAAGCAACGGTAAGAAATAACCTGTTATTTAACCCAAAACTGAAAATGTTGCTGAAAACCGGGTTTAATTTTTGTAAAAATTGACAGGATGTAGGGGGTGGCTTGGTATGTGACACAGTCTTACAAGCAAACGGCAGCAACTTGATGGACACGGCTGTAGAAACATATTTTGCGCATAGCCAGACATCTCGACGAAACATTGAGGTATGCTTATCAAAAGTAAAACTAATAGTTAGGCAGTTAAGCAAGAAAATGAACATATAATTTGCCATATAGATGTTAGAGTCTGACTTGTAATATGAAACAGTTTCCAGCCACAGAGGGAGACATGTATATGGCAAATTCCCTCGGGGGACAGGTACAATTCAACTCATTTTAAATCCGGATATAATTCGCTATGACTAGTTAATAGTATTTAAATATGGATAGACAGTAATCTTAACACTATATGTTATAATAGGTGAACGTTACGGATAATGTAGATGATGTGGTTGTTACCGTAAGGGGTACATCTAACTATCTGCGAGGAATGCAGATAGAAGGACTTAATGATGTGGACCAGGTAAATTTATAGTCCCTTGATCAAAAATATATTACATTGACTAATTTAGTGAGACATATACTTGGCGAATGTCCGTTTTATTTCGGTAAAATAAATTGTAGAATGGTTCTGAGGCAACGATTGCGGGAGGTGGAGATCAACATAGCGAGCAAAAATCCGCCCTGAATGAAGCAAAAACATCAAAAAATTCTGCACATGGCAAACCCAACAAGGATGTGGACACAGACAGAACGGAGGCAAGGCCTTCGACCCTAGGGCTGGATACGTTTTCGGTAATTTGTGACGCCAGTCGAAAATATCTAAAAAATTGTAATATTTCCGATTGAAATTGCAGGGGATAGAAACTAGGTTCAGCGGACCGGTGACAGAGAATCCATCATTTTCTCTGGGGCTGACACAAGAAGATGCAGACCTGCGAATGGGGGGAGAGAGTAACACAGATCAAGAAATCTCTGATGTCTACAAGAACATTGGTGATCGAGTAGATATAACCATGGCTTGCAGAAAAAGTAAAAGGCAGAGGACAGTCCCTCCTACATTGCTAACCGACTATCAGTGTGCTCCAATTCTTATATCTTGCGTTAGACAGAACGAGATGCGTGTCTTCGCAAACGTGGACCAATCACTGATATTGCAAAAGTTCGAAAAAATAGAGGAAAGCCTACAAACTCACTTGTAAGCACATATATTTAAAAACAAGCATCACCTTTTATGAAACGTAGCACAATTGTTACATATTTGGTAATGGTTGTATGCAGTGTATTGAATGTGGCAGGGGTAGCTGTTTCATCAAAAGACATCATCGATATCATAGAGAGGAAAAAAGTTCAGACAACAAGGGTATGATATTTTATCAGCTCTTTTATCGTGTGTTCAGTAACTTGATTGGTCTAATTGCTGGTGCTCACTAATGTCGCAGGTTGTTGATCTTCTTATGCATCTTCTCAGGACAGTGCGAAAAAAAGCGGTGCCAGAAGTCGGATCTAAAAAGGGCAAAATACTTGATACTAGATTCATGACTTCGATTGGAAGGAATCACCCCAGATTCAAGAAGTCAACTTGTAAAGAAGAATATGTGTTCTCAAAGACTTTGGTGGAGAGTATAGATACAAAGATGGGTGGTGAAGAAGACCCAATGCGGTACTACTTTCCTTTCAATTTGGGGAAGAAAAATTGGGTAGGAATTGTGGTAGACTGCGAAACATGGAAGATTGTTGTCTTGGATTGCAACCAGAATCACTGCAGCGAAGCATACATGATGACAGAGCTTCAGCCACTATCAGAAATGTTCCCGTACATTCTTAAACAAAGTTTGCACGTGGCCGGTGGAGGGGCCATGGTTCCAATGGTGATTGAACGTGCAACCGGAATTTGCCAGAACATCCCGGTGAATGATACAGGAGTGATGGCAGTTGTCCAGATGGGTACACATGCAGCAAACGGTATAGAGGCATGCTGGGGTGTGAGTCCAGAGGTTGTTGCAGAAGAAGCTAGAGCGGCCGCCGTGAAAGCATACGAGTTCCATGCGGAATTCTAATTGTCATTTAAATCTCTAAAGTGTTATGTTTGAATGATTTTATTTTCCGGGAAATAACTTCGTGGCAACAGTACTGATTTTGTAATTTGCTTGTTTTGTGAGGTTTGACGAATTTGTGTGTAAAAATGTTGGCTGGATCTGATATCTGGCAAAGTGGTTAGTTTGGCTCTCTTTATTTAAAAAATTGAATTATGTATTAATAATCCGGATAATCGACTTAGTAACTGTGAAATTATACTGAAAACCGGTTGAGTGTGTGAGGTGGTTTTAAAACCGGTTAAACTTACTACTATATCAATTTTTATTAAAAATAAATCTGTTATTCAATGAAGGCTACGTTTACCGGTTATTGGAATTATAATCTCGATATATATTATATATCCTGGTTATATTGTTCGACAGAAGTAAAAAAAAATTGAAATCATGATTTAGCATAAAGAAAATTATGGCACACAAAGCAGAAGTTTATTTAACAAAACATACTCGGGAAACTAATACATTCCTGCCTCAAGCCTTTATCTGGCTATAACACAACATAACGTGTAGAACGTCTTATTATCGCTGGCCAGTACAACACCTTCCAAACTTTCCATAACACCTTCATCATCCGAGTCCTTCACCTTTGAGATTTAAGAGAGAGTTTCATATTGCCATCTTGCAAGTGGCCTTGTTGTGACCACTTCCCTTACAACGGCTACATATGTGTTGTTTGCGCATGGGTTTCATCTGCATTGAAAATTCGTAAATATGTCACACACCTATTCCAATATAGGTGACACACATATTTAGATGGTTAAAATATGTGATTTTAAGAAGATCACACACATAAATATGTCACACACACGTTACAGTTATCTACTACATACCTTGAATTCACCACGTGAAGGGAAGCGGGTTTTCCTTGGCCTACCAGGTGGGCGTCTACTAACAGGGGGAACCACATCAAGGGGCATGGAAGACAAGTCGCCGGGGAGGGACTCATTAACCGTACCCTCAGTGACAGGGTATATGTCTTTCCCATAGGCAGCAGCAAGACTTGTAATGCTATACTCAACTGACACAAGTGATTCAACACTTATTTTGGCAACAACACAAGCTGCAACCGCGTGTGGGCATGGGATCCTTAGACACTGGAATTCGTAACAAGTGCATGTCTTTGCAACTAAGTTGATGAGGAATGACACCCCACACTTGTCAACAACTTCATACTCCGATTTGTTAACCATGTTCACACGGAAACCACCGCTTAAGTCGAAATTTGCAGCTAGCACCTCCATAACACGAGGAGTGAGACTGTACGTTGAGCTGATTGCGATCTCCCTACGTGTAGCGAACCAACTCATCAGCTTAGCTCTAATATAATCTATGAGAGGCAGAATCGGGTACTCTCTTGCATCACGAAGAACTGAGTTCCATGACTCTGCAACATTGCTTGTCATCATGTTGTACCTATCACCTGGGAAATGTGAACGAGCCCAATGTTCGAATCCAATTCCAACCAGGTAGTCTGCGCATGATGGGTTTAGAGACTTTATCTCATTAAAAACTTTGTAGAAGTCTGAAAGCATGACGCCCGAGCTGCCTTGCCAACCATGTACCCAAGGTGTTTGTCCTTAAAGTACGTTCTGATATTCCTCTTGAGATGAAGAACACATGCACAATGTTTTGTGGAAGGATAAACCTGAAAATCGTGAACGAGTGTTAACCGGTCGTGCATGGGGACATAGTTAAATTAACCGGATAACAATGTATGTAACCAGATAAGATGGTAAAGCTTAAAATAATACGAAAACCGTTAAAATAACCGGACAATAAAGTTATTTACCCAGATAATATGAATATACTCTTTAGGTAAAGTATTTATGTTTATGTCCGGAAAATAAAAGAAACAATCATTAATCGAAATTTCCAAATATAGATGGCAAACCTTTGCAATAGCAGTGTAGATGGACGCATGCCTGTCTGAAACAAACACAAAATCATCTCGGTCTGGGACAATTTTTAAAAGGTTGCGTAAAAACCACTCCCACGCCTTGTCGTTCTCACTGTCCACTATAGCAACTGCAAGAGGGAAGACTTGGTAATTGCCATCTTGGGCTGATGCAGTAAGCATGCAACCGGCATATTTCCCCCGCAAGTGTGCTCCATCGACAATTAACACCTTTCGCATGAAGGGAAAACCTACCACAGATGCTCCCAAGGCAAGGAACATATATTTGAACCTATGCCCAACTCCTTCCACATAATCAGTATGTAGGTCTGTCAAAGTACCAGGGTTAGCAACAACAAGTTTATGAAGGTAGTTGGGCAGGAGGTTGTATGATGCACCGGATGTCCCTTTAGCGTAATCTAAAGCAACCTCTCTAGAACGCCAAGCCTTCCAGTATGAAATTCTGACGTTGTGGTCACCCTGCATGACTTGCATAATCTCATTTGGCCTGGGGCCCCCACCAGATCCAGCAAAACGTGCCTTCATCATTTCACCAATCACAGTGTGGGTTGCCTGATTTTGATAACCTGAAAATAATAACAAATGAAATATCTATGAAATGGAGTGTTAGATTGGATTATTTGTACGATAATAAGAGTTATAAACTTAGACAATTGAGGGATTTGGTGCTATTATTGTGTGCCTAGAAAAAAAAACTTACCGGCACGGTCATCGACGGTGCATGTGTGTTGTTTCTCCAGGCGACGTATTTCATAAATTTCAACATTCTTTAGACGAACTGCGTATACACGCCATTTACAAGTCGGGCTGTAGCATTTGAGCAGCATCCCCTCTGGTGCCGACCGAGTGATACGAAACCTGAACTTATTTGTAATTGCATGGATTGCAATATGGTGTCTGAATGCATCCCTTGACGTGAAAGTCATGCCAACAAATAATTCGGCTGCATTGTGGTTTTGGTGCCCTACATTGAATAGGTAGACATAATATTAAACATTTATTAAAATAACACGAAAGGTTATATAACACATGCATCTTAAAATACCAAAATATTTCACAATACATTATGCCGAAATTGTTATCTTGCTACATACGCAAACAGGAGATATCCGGTTAACATCAAAACACAAAAAAGGAGAACACCGGGGTTATCAAACACATTCCGTTTTAGAAAAAACATAAAGGATTGGACAATTTTGTGTCTCTAAGGCTTCAGTCCAAACGCACCAGTTGTTCCATCAACCTCAGAGGAAGAATCCTCGATTACAACCACAGAAGGGCCGCTGACTTTCCCCTGATTTCCAGCAAGGCCTAAGCTTAAGTCGAGAGAAGGGGCTTCATTAGCACTGACAGACACTTCTTCGAATCTTTTACCGGATATATCCTTCATAGGTGTGGGTATTGCATCATGTTTTCCGGATGTAAGCCCTATTAATCAAACAATAGCAGAAAAGGGATATGAGGATCAAAATAAACTTCAAAAATGGAAGTAAAAGATTTCGAACATCTAAATAAAACACACAATTATCAACGGGGGTTGATAATCCTAGGAGATCATTGGGCTATTTACCTATGTGAAGAATTATTTGACGGATACAATACCTAATATTATCCGGTTCTTTGTGCTATTTACCTATCTAAAGAAGTATTAGACGGATACAAATATCGTTAAAAAATTTTAGGCACATACCTTGGCCACTGATTACGACATGCATCTCATCTGATGAGTCAGAGAAGGAATCAACAACTGCTTTACCTCCAGATTCAGGAGTAGAAATGTTATGAGAAGCTTCAATTTGTTTTGTGCTACGAGCAAGTGGAGGACCAACATGAGTGGGACGGCCCGAGATGACGAAAGGGGATATGCGAGCAGGGAAATCTTCATAGAGTCCTTCCCAGTTGTTAGCGTCATCAGAAGTGTCCGCTGAAACACGGCCGGAGAGCCTTATGGCGCGACCTCTCTCTACATCCAAGCTCGCACCGCGAAATATGTCGGATGAGTGATCAGGGGAAATAGGGTTTAAGGGCACTGCATCAAGGACTACGAAAAACAAATTAGGTTCTAAATAAATATTGATGTGTCTATCGTTTTAGACTTTTTACCATTGTCAGGAGGTGGGTTAGGGATGTTATGGACGGTGGGGTTGAGCACGTAATCAATGTTAGGTAGATTTCCATCCAGGGAAATCGTCTGATTAAGTAGTGACATGTCAGTGTCCTCGTTCGGGAGAGGAACAGATAGAGCAAGCTCAATCTCCAACGATAGACGGTACATGCCAAGCAGCTGTTGTTGATCACACAAGAGTTCAAGCATCCTGGTCGCGCAGCTGATTGGACGATTTCCAGAAAGTTCTGCCATTTTTTAGTAAAAAAATGTAAGACAGCTGATGTGTTTTTATCAACGTAAAAGTGAGAAGGAGGGAAACAAAGGGTTAACCTCTAATAAACCGACGATGAGCACTCTCAGATACCCCCTCACCGAGAAAAGAAGTGTTCCCAAGGGTAAACGGTGTTCTACAATGGAACTGGTATCGAGCAACATCCTCAGCCCCAGATATGACATAAAGCACAAAAACCTCGTCAAACTCACGGATACTCATCATAACCTCAACATCTCTCGTCTCGAGTATGTTCACAGGTTGAGGCCTGGGGCCGTTGGGTACCATCATCCAGTGAGGGAACAGGTAAGTTAACGCGAGAGGGGTATCAGGTCCCAACTCCAGCCTCACCCGAACGATGGTTTTCAGGTCTTCAAAAGTCTCGTTCTCACGGACAAGAATCGCCTCGCCATAGTAATCGGCACTGTTCTTGAAGCTCCAGATGGCAGAATCGGATTTTATCCAGACGCCTTGCTCGAGATGCAAAATCTTACCCATCTGGTTAGGAAATTTATAAATGATATAGTAAAAGAGTAAACGCAAAACAAAACGTAATCAAGATCGAAAAAGTAATCTACGATGATAACTAAAATTAGGGTTCTGAAAAGTAACTCACGACCCAAAAATAGACCGACAGGTTTAAGTTGAATCGAGTAAAAACAAATGTTACCTTTTCAGGAGAGATTCTTCAGACTCCCGGGTAGCAAATGTAAGAGACGGAAAATATTTTTTTTTGCTTCCAAAAGTGGTTGCAGGGAGTGTCGATTTATAGCGGGATGTGAAGAATGAAACCGGCGATAGATACACCAATATGAAGAAGATGTGAATCCAGCTCACTTAACATCATTACATAGTCTGAAGCCTATAGCATCATAGCCGTCAAGTGGTGTCGTAGGACACGACGTTTACTTTGAAAAATATCTCAATTTTTAATTATTTTCACACAATGTTTCCCTCCAATTCGCCGTGGAAACTGAAAAAAATAGGGTTTACGGTTACAGAAACAACTCGGTTCCGATCGGTCTAGGGGTTTAATTAGATTGGTAAGCTAGAAATCGACTTTGGTTTGCATAAACCATGAAGATATTTTCTCCAACTCCAGTATACTATACCGATGATTGACACGTGTACATGTTTACAAAATCTAAAAAAAGGTCTTGTCAGTTAGCGTGACTGTTTCCAGTTGACAATTAAGTCGGATCTTGTTCTATAAACTTGTTCCTCATGTAAGTAATTCGTTCCTCCGCGACACAGTTCATCTGCAAAAAAAAATGAGTAGCTCACACACGGCATCTTCGTCTGCATCAAAACACGTGAAGAAAAACGTTGTCGGACCACCTTGTCGTTGTACAAGACCAACCGGTGTTACGATTTCTTGGTCCGATGATAATCCCGGCAGGAGATTCCATCGATGCGATGTGCATGGTTTCGTTTGCTGGGCTGACACAAAGAATCCAACAGAATGGCAGAAAATAAGTTTATTAGAGGCACGGGATCAGATTCGCCGCAACAAAAGGGAGATAGAAGCTTTAAGAACTTCGTTGACCGAAGCAACAGGAGATCTGAACCGATATCGTTCATCTGAAGCAAGTTGCGGGGACAGGGGGATGGATGCCAATGTCAATATGGTGGTCGAGGGAATTGAACATGTTAAGAAAGGCATCCTTCAGATGTTTGGGATAACCTGGGGATTGGTTATATTTGCTACAGCAATAATCGTTTTCATGCTGAAGGATTAAGATCACGGAGTACATGTGTTGACTCTGTGTAGCTATATGTAATCTGCTTATGTCCTAATCATCTGTAATCTACGTCTGCTACTAATGTTTGAACTTAATGTCAACAATATATGAATTTCAAAAATTCCCTAAGCTAACTAGTTCAACCTAAATGACTTTTAATTTTGGCAATCTGTCTATGTAAATTAGTTTGAAAAAAATCGGTATGTTGACATGTAATTGACCCTCAATTCCATAGTTGGATGAAAAGTAGTGTGAGTTGGGTAATGTATTGAAATGTTTTTATAAATAGAAACAAGAAGGATATTTGCCAAAACTGCGTAACTTTAATCGACAACATGCCGACATGATGTAACTCGACCTCACATGACACAGACCCTATAAACCTACCTTCTGTCAGTATATCGTAGGTCAATGAGGAGAGCCGATAAGGATAGTTTCGACATTGCAACCTCCCTGCGATCGTTACTCAGCTAAATACTTAAAGGTTGTGGTCAGTTACCCCATTTATATTTGTTCCGTGGTTATCTAGTGCAATTACTCTATTATTTAATCTTGCAAAATGGTTATGGAAACAACCACTCTCTTGGTATTTGTATATCCAGAATTTTCATCATTGACAAAAAAAAAAAAAAGTATTCTAGGACCTCAAAACAAACCCATATAGGCAACCCAAAAAGCCAACCCAAGAACTTGTTGACTCTTTTAACACAGGGTTTGTAAGAAAAAAATGGATATTATAATATTCATATGATTTAAGGTTTACTATCAATTATCAACTAGGATCCAGAGCAGGACCACGTTAGAATTATTTAAACAATGACTATATAAATTGCCATGCAAAAGATAGATTTGATTATCCTGTGAACTATGGTTTGGTTTCGTCAATGAATAATTGATTCATAGCCTGCCACGTTTTACGTGCCTTCTTTCATCAAGCGTTACCATATTAATAAAGAACATCTAATTGTCACACCAAATAGCTATACATCCTCATCACACACGTGATTCTCATTCATCTTAGATCTTTCATTAACCTTTTGCAGAATACCATAACTGTTTAAGGAACGTGCAGCTTGCCAGCTTACCCATAGTGATAATGATTAACCTTCCGATTATATTCTGATCCTTCTCAAGGGAAAGTTTCTATAATAGTTGTAGCGTCTTCACACAAATGCAAATATACAAGTGAATAAAATGGATAAGCCTGATAACTAATTAACAAAATTATTTCATGTATTATTCTTACAATCTTATAAAGTATATACCACCACCAAAACCTGTCAAAACTTGAACACAAAGAAAAAAAACAAGCGAATATCCAAAAGATGGAAAACAAAGACTCTTTGCTTATCTCGTTGTACACACTTATGAAAGAACATTCTTTGGTTACAAATCTTACACTCACTTGCATCAAACACACACTATGACACAGGAGAAGAAGTTGTCGTGTTTGTAGAAGAAGATGCCGCTTGCGAGTTACACCGGCCGCTACTTCTCTCCCCCGAACGCTTAGGAGATTGCAGTGGTTGTGGTTGTGGTGGTTGCGCTGTCACGGGAGCATATATACCGCCACCGTTATTGGCTACATCTGACGGTGGAGGTAAATCTTGTGGCGACGGCACCCATATCCCTCCGACCACCACAAACTGCGGTTGTTGCGAGTTTCCGTTACCCTGCGCCGTGGCTGGCCTTCTTGTGTGAAGTCTATATTTCTGATTATTCCACAAAATAGTAATTGAAAATATTAATCACCAATAAATGTTTAAAAAGACTTCAAATAAAATCTAGAAAAAAAAAAGATTAGTAGTCACCTGTAAATGGCTTTTAACTTCGTCATTTGTTAATCCATCCACTTTCATATGATCCCTAATCTGTTTCGGTGTCGCAACTGCAAAATTAATCCAAATAAAACAACTAATTACTTTATTAATGTAGTCACCAACTAATAATGAACCAACCAATCAGAAAAGAGATAACCATCGGTCATATAATTTAAATCCCTTTACCATGTGATCCTCCAAGCTGCTGAAGCGCGTGAAGAAATCTCCGGTGTAACTCCGGCGACCAACACCGCCTTTGCTTTCTACCCCTTTGCGACCCTTGCTGATGCATATGCTCCTCCTCTCTCCCTTTCTCCCCACCACATCTCTCCGTCGTCGAACTAGTCGTCGTCTCCGGCGCCGAAGCGACCACTCTCACCGCCGGAGCTGAAACCGCCGCCGCCGGCTCGGTGAAAACACGTTTTTTCTCCCTCTGAAACGGCTGAAACGCGCCGCAGTTGTTGTTGCTGTTTGGTTTCACCTCAACCACTTTCGCCTTCTTACCAACAACACGTTCAGGATTAGACACAGTGTTCGTGTTCGTGTCCGGAGACGGATTCCATAACTGAACAGATCTGAGCCAATCTGATTTCTTGACGTTATTACCGATCTCTTCACGTGTTGGAGATTCATGCTCCTCGTTTTCTTCAACCTTCTTGGTCGGAATAAACTCTTCTAAGACAGGACCACCAGAGACACTAGTTGTCTGCTCTGAACACTGCTCTGAGGTTGTCGAAGTACTAGACAGCTCCTTCTTACACGCCTCTATAGCTATCGAAACCCAAAAATAGATTAATATATGGAGGCAGAGTTTTAAATAAATGTCTTGTGTTAATTTACCTTGTGTGACAAGCTCTAAACATAAAGGAAGCTCTCTTTGAAAGGCTTGAATCTTCTGTTGTTCTACTTCAAGTGCTTCAACGTATTCATGACATCTCTGCATTTTCTGGGCGTAATCATTCTCCATTTTTTCTCAACTTATATTATAATCAAAATCTTCTGATGATGATGATATGTTAGTAAAAGAAGTAAATGGTTTTAGATCTATAGAGAAGTGGTGAAGCTTGGGTTTGAAAAGGAAAAAAAAGAATATTGGATCTAAATGGAATCAGGGAGGAATAAACGTCGAGAGAAAATTCTCAAGAGAGAGAGAGAGAGAGTTTTTAGGACATGAATGTAGGAAAAATGGTTCGAGGTCGGGGCGTCGCGTACTTACTAAAACGAATCTCTGAGGGTTTTAATTGTATTTTGGAATTTTTATTAAGGGTAGAGATGTAAATTTGAAGGAAGTGTGGGGCTTGGTGTTGTGTGAATATTCGAGGGATCAGATTCGGGTTTGGTCGTATCTGGATTTAGCTGGAAAAAGCTGACGTCACTATTCTCAATCTCTTTAAAGCTGTTTTCGTTTTAGATAAGAACGAAGACTCGACATTGCATACTCTTGATACTTATATATATGTCTGTCTCTTCAAGACTTACAACATTTTCTAAATTTAAGACTCGTATTTGGAAATTTATAGCACATTAGATTCTTGCTGGATATCTAATCTAATAAAACAAATTTGAAATAGTTTTTGCTCGAGAAAAGTAGATAGTTAAAAGATAAAGAAACTGTTGCTTAAATAAAATCTAGAAGGTGTTTTCAAGTGATTTATTTTTAAAATATTAGAATTTTAATGATTAATCAAAATATGTTAAAAGATATTCATTTTACATTTCTCTGGAAATGATGTTAGCTTTCCAGAACAATAAAATCCAGAGTTTTAATGCAAACACATTTGTAGATACATATGGAGCTCATGCCCTAAAATAACCAGATTCTACAATTTTGTTTTCTGAAAAATAAAATAGAGGTAAAATTGCAACTATATTCTGATTACAAAAGTTGATAAGTACGCATACACACAAACAAATTGAGAAGACTGAACGAATGTATAATTTCTGATTATAGAAAATACATGTATGAAACCAAAAATTATTTGTTTATGAATTTGTACTGTCATTCTAACAAATACTAACCTCAAGAAAAAGTTATCTACCTAATCAATAATAATTATTGGACTAAAATAGTGTAAATAGTCCAGATTCCCCTTGATAATCTCACCAGCTAATTACGTTATTTGTTTAGATATTTTAGTACGCAAAAGGTGAAATGGAGAATGAGCTAATTTGGTGAAAGGAATATTCTTTGAGGAGTTATGGAGAAAAACAAGAATCACGAGAAAACAAAGATAAAATTTTTAAAAAAGAAGAATCTTAGTGAAGAAGCGTGAGACTCACAGTCTTGCCCCCACGCCGCGTAGGATTTTGATTATAAGTCTATTTTTATTTATTTCCGACCTTTGGTTCTCCCAAAGAGCCATTTTCAGTTTACCAATGTTCACGCGCTTCTATAGTGCGTGCCCACGTGACGAATTCTTATTCAATTTTGATTGCAACCAGATTTACTTTTGTCATTATTAGCTTATTTTGTTGGTTATCTTTTAAGATTTCTTTTCCTATTAATTGCTTCGTTCATATAGACGAACGACTCCATTCCTTGATAGGTTTCGATTTTTGAAATAGACGAAACTGTATATGGTAACATTATTGGTATAAATTCAATTATTGTGTAATTTTTCCATATGAATCAAGATAATGGAATCAAGATAATTGTATAAATTCAATTATTGGTTCTTTCACTGTGGAGGGAGGTGTGAGGGACATATACTAAAGTTTAAACGGCCTTGGCTCCATAATTTTGTAACACATACTGATAATTATTTGTTGGTAAAATAAATCTCAAACACTTGCACATGAGCTCATAATAGTTTCTTTATCAGTCATCACAATCAAACAATATAATCAATACGAATTCATCAGTATGGCCATGAACAAGGAAGGTGCTAGCATTTAACAGACACAAACTCAAGAATCAGACAACAAATGAAGACATAGGGATCATGAAGGCAAGTTGCTTTCTCACTTATACTCCATTTGTTTCTAAAAGATATATTTTCTAGTGTTTTTATACATATTTATAAAACATATTAAATCATTATCGTTTTCAGTAATTTTCAATTTTCAACAACTTTTAGCCAATAGTAATCTAATAAAACCAATTATTTTTTTTAAAAATATACATATTTTTGAAACAAAATATTTTTTAGAACATGGATCTTTAAGAGTAACTAGATCATAACCCGCCCGACTGGGCGGGTATTTGTTTTTATGGTATATATAAACATTTCAAAAATTACAATCTAATGGTTCCAATTTGACTAAGTAATAGTACATTATTTAAACATTGTATTTCATCACTGTTTTGTGTAACAGGGGCATCGTAAAATATTATGACACGTAAACATTTTATTAATAGTTTATAAAATTTGTTTTTGCTAAATTTGGTGTAAAATTATATACATTAAACAATTTATTCAAATTTTTAAATTAACTTTTTCATGAAGAATTGAAGGGCTAGTATATCATTGTTAAAAATTCATAACAATAGTCAATATAAATTATATAAATAAAATATACATTATTCTTGATTTATTTTAAATACATTTAAAACATGAATACATATATGTATAAATAATTTTCAGAAATAAAGTAATATCAATGATAGAAACCCAAAAACAATAATAATGATACTTTGGGTCGCAATAATCTTTAGTTTAATAAATAAACCCATTAGATTTGTAGGCTATCCTTGTTTCTAATCATTATAATTTTAAATACCTATTCATGTTTCCAAACACTATTTTTTTGTACTTCAGCTTTAATAGTATAGATATAACTAAAACGAGGATTCATCAAAAACTACAGTATCCATTCCTAGAGCACTATACCTGAAAGCTATACCGCAATGGTCAAAAGAAATAACATAGTTTGGTGAACCGGAGGGTCAGACAAAAAAAAAAGATTTGGAATTTAGTTAGAACTTTAAGAGGTGTACAGTGTATTCCAACAAAGATGCGCATCTTATTATGCTGTTTCTGATTCATTTGACTTCATTGTAAATAGATGAGAACTCTCATCATTTCCAAAGAGAGAAACTATCTATCCGTTTTGGGAGAAAATTTGTGTATCGTATTACATAAACTCAAGAATCAAACAGCAAATGAAATGAAGATATATGGAATTATGGATCATGATGAATGCAACTTAGGCAAGCGCATGCATAACTGAAAC
The DNA here is from genome assembly GCA_932364175.1 of Eruca vesicaria subsp. sativa. Taxonomy (NCBI): domain Eukaryota; kingdom Viridiplantae; phylum Streptophyta; class Magnoliopsida; order Brassicales; family Brassicaceae; genus Eruca; species Eruca vesicaria. The sequence continues at coordinate 100,797 of CAKOAT010107376.1, read as the reverse complement.
GAGGATCCTATCCTAGAGCCAGTAAACCGGAAAACTATACCACAGGAAATCATTTGGTACGGTAAACCGGAGATCAGACAAAAACGGTTTGAGATTAAAAAAAACGTAGAAAACCAAAGCAGTTAACCCCTAAACGCAGCGTTTTGATTCAGAAACTCCGTAACCACGAATTTCTCAATTTTCTTTTTTTTTTTATTTTTCTTTTATTCGTGATGAAAATTGTTCGGTCCTGATTATCTCTGTACTTGGAGAAGTGAGAAAGCTGCCATCGAGACGAAGGAGGAGAAGAAGGGATGGAGAGTGCGATATGTGGGAGATTAGCTCTCGCACCAAGCTCCCTCTTCAATTCTATATCAGGTCTCCTTCTCTATCTCTCGTTACTTATCGTCAACAAACATCACTTTTAGTCTTATCATCAGAGCAGTTTTCTGAAAGTTTAAACCTTTTGATTAGTTGTAATAAATTATGTATCTTTACATGTACCAAAGTGGTAATTATAAGTTTTCGAGTCCAATTTTCGGGAAAAAAAAATTGGGGTTTAAGACAACATAAGACAAAAATTAGCTTTTTGTCTGTGGTGTTCATTGAAGGTAATAGAAGTTAGATTCTAAAAGATGTACAATTGTTATGATGTTTCTGAATATACCCTTTATAAAAGAATTAGACTTTTGTAGTTGTTGCTTTTGTACTTGTGGTTTGGTTTTTCACCTATTTGGTTTATTTAGTCTTATGAATGTTATCTAGTGTATTTTTGTATGGTATATATATATTCTAAGGCGTTAAGGAATGAGTTTTTTTTTTGTTTAGATAATTGCTACAAAATGTGGTTCTTTATTGCACTATTGATTTCGAAATTATGTTTCGGTCATCTTTTCTTCGTCTATTGTCTTTTGTTTTGCTTTTTTTTTTTTTTTTCTGTCATTTAGTTTTCATGGATGTCTTGTAATAACAGAGGATATCTCTATCTCTTACTTGATATGTGCAGGGGACAAACACTCTCTCTCAAAAGGACCATGTGTGAATAACCGTGGAGTTCTCATGACCATGTCTACATCCACATTGAGTAAAGGAGGTGGTGTCTTGGACAAACCGATTATAGAGAAAACCACTCCTGGTCGTGAATCCGAATTCGATTTAAGGTATATGCCCACCATATATAGTTTAGTAGTGCTTATTATGTTTATTCATTACATGGGGTCTGGTTCAGGAAATCAAAGAAGATGGCTCCACCTTACAGGGTGATACTACACAACGACAACTTCAACAAGAGGGAATACGTGGTTCAGGTCCTGATGAAGGTGATACCAGGCATGACTGTAGACAACGCTGTTAACATTATGCAAGAAGCCCACATCAACGGTTTGGCTGTTGTCATCGTCTGTGCTCAGGGCGATGCAGAGCAACACTGTATGCAGCTGCGTGGTAACGGTCTTCTTAGTTCCGTTGAACCTGACGGTGGAGGCTGCTGAATATACTAATTAAAATTCGTTATAGATTTTTCCACATCCCTGGATTTTCTATTTAGTTAAAAAAAAAGTTGTGTAATGTATATATAGAAATCAGAAACTTGGTACTAGACTGTTACTAGTATTATATGCAATGAACCTTGCTTTTGTAGATCGTTTGTTGAGTTGAACTTGAAGAGTATTTTGAACTCAAATACCAAAGACAAATGTGTTTCTTTAGGACTAGACTGGCTTGGGAACGCGTCGAACAAGCAACTTTTGAAGCTATCGACAGTATCAATTTCCATCTTAGTGAAATGTGGTGGAAATAGATGAGGCCTTTTGCTCTGGGAGAATGTGTACATACAAAACCTTAGATTGTTTTGTCTTCAGGCCTTAGTGAATGGGCTTAGCTAGGTTTCTCTCAATTATGAATATGATGAAGATTGCGTTTTAATGTCAGGTCGCTTCTGATAAAGTGTTTACCGCATCTCAAAGAGACATTCAAACCTTCAAATTTTGAGGTTTTTGACTCTCCAAAAAACTTTCAAATCTTCAAATTTTGAGGATGTAAATAGTGAAACCTCAAATTTGAAGGTTTACTGTTCATGCTTTCAAAACACTATTTATTTTTCAGTTTAGTGTTAATATTTTTATATTTTATATATAATTGTATTTGTATTAATTTTCTTATCTTTTTACTCTTTATAATTATATTTTATAAATATATTTGTCTGAAATATTCAAATATATCTCTTATATATAATTAATACATAAAATCTATAATTTATTTTTTATGAATTAATGTGTGTTTTCTATTATTATGTTATGTATTTTTTAATATAAATTGTATTTATAAATATTATGTTTAATTTTTGTAAAGTGTAGTATTATCTTTAATGATTATTAGGGACTAAAATGCAAATAATATAAAAAAATTAAGATAGATTCATTTGAGTTTTTTTCTTGAAGTAATACACCCTCAAATCTTCATTTTAAGATTCTTTATTTTTTAAATGAGGTTCTTTCTTGGAGATGCTCTTAGTATTTCATCTGATTTTTTTTTCTTTTTTTACACATATTAAAAGCAGATTAATATTTAATTCTAAACACATTGTTTTCTTCTTTTTTTTAGCAAAAAAAATACATTATTTTATTTGATTAAAAATTTTCAATAACTTCAAACCAATAGCAACTCAATATTTTTTTGGAAATTAAAATTTATCATTATCAAGTAATACATAAAACTTTATTTTGAAATATTTTTTTAGAGAAATTAGGCTCAGGTTACAAGTTTAAACCAAAATTAGGTAAATACACATACAATATTGATTACAACACTTAGTGGGTGTTATTGGTTTATGTATTTTAATAGATTTATAAATCTAAATAAATTTAGTGTTATTGGTTCCATGATTTTAAAATCCAAGTTAAAATTAAGTGTTATTGGTTCCATGATTTATAAATTCTAATTCAAATCAAGTGTTATTCAATTATACGGATTCATTAATGGATTTGATGTTATAATGAATTTGGGTGGATTTGTGTGGATTTCTTTGTTAAAAATACAAAGATTAAAATCCGAAGGAAAACTCTCGGATTTGTAAGTACTTATTAAAATTCACATATTAGATTTGAAAATCAGTATATTTTGCTAAGATTTATAAATTCTATACAGATTTCTAAATCACTCAAAATACATTAACCAATAACACCCTCTTATTTTTTTGGAGAATATACGTTTAGCCCCTGAGAATAACAAAATGCTGACGTATATCCAAATTAGGCTCAAGTTAGAAGTTTAAACCAAAATTAGGTAAATATACATACAAATATACAATATTGATTACAGCACAATATAATAGTAACGATCCCGGCAGGGCCTACGGCATCAAAGTCTTTTTGGAAAATTAGGAGGATTTCTTGTATTATTAGTTTGAGTCAGTTAACCCTAAAGAACACATTAAAAACGTGGCTTCATTAATAGCTTTGTAAGTAAAACATGGGCTGCTTAAGCACAAAACGCAAAAAAAAAGAGAGATAAAATCAGGGTAAACTTATGCTCTCCTATGCTCTATGCCATTAGATGACAAACCAAATATATGCTTTTCTTTTTGCTCGCTCACGTTAACAATGATGGTATTTATATTATAGATGTTTCTAATATGATCTAGGATTTTCTATTTTTATCACTTTCAGCCCCACTAATGTTGGCACCGCTTTTTCTGGTTACTAGCAGAAGGAGATAATTCTTCCGAGACTCGTTTAGGTCAACGTATCTTCCACTCATCCACTGGACATAATATATACCCAATTTGAAATTCATAAAGTCAACTACGGATTGTTCATCGAAAATTAAACAAGTCTCGATCGTAATATATTATAAACGAAGACTTCCAAGTTTCTTCGTCATGAATCTTTTGATATGCGTCAGCATTTGGTTTTATTCTTATTTTGCTCTCAACCTATGTATTCCGGTGTATTTCATCTCAAAGGAACCCCATGGGATTTTCGGAAGTAGTTGCTTTATTTATTAGCTTAGGCGTCTTGCAATTATTCATTGTATGTAACATTTTGTGGATTCAAATTCCTTAATCATCTAAAGAAAAATATTTTTGTGTGGAAAATGAAATAAAACAAGAAAGAGCATTATGAAAATATTCTGAATTTTTATTAGAAAACTAGGAAATAGAGTAAACAATAGGTAAAGCCATAAGCCAAATGTCAAAACTTAAAAAATTTGATCACAAGCTCTAACACATAAAACCTGATAAATTATGTATTTTATCAGTTTCCAAATCCAACTTGTTTTATTTAAACAGTTTTAGAAAACAAATTTTCAAAATATCACTTAGAAAGAAATAAAGATTAAATAAATAATTTGTTAAACATGAGTACTAAGGTGGACGTATGGATACCTATTTAAATTTGGTTAGGATCTATTCACCTTTTAAGTCTTTGAGACTAAAGATTTAAATCTCATTAGATATTTATATTTTTTGGTACATGTGCGGTTTAGGTTACTACATATTCAATTAGAGTAAGAAAACTAAATATATCTTAAAATCTTCAAAATTTCATAATAAAATATACAACATATAAATTAAAATAATGTAAGACTAAAATCTAAAACTAATATAAAATCGGGTTGATTTGGATATTTGGGTGACTAACAAGTAGTCATTCCAAACATTTTGAACACTTTGGCTATTTTCAGATATTTAGTTGTGACTATTTTTAGTAATTTTAGATAAAAATATATTGAAATTAAAATAATTAATATATTTTAATATTAATTTTGATTGAGAGAATTTTGAGTGTCCAAAAGCTTTAGATTTTGATTCGGAACAATTAGGATTTTGTTTGGTTCTGTTCTTTAGATATTAAAATTTTAGATTTATTGAAATATGTTGAGAAAAAGAAAGTCTATTGGTATCTTTAATTAGTTTTGCTTCGGATTTAAATACTATTTTTCATTGAGTCTGGTTCTGTTCTTTGGATCCAATATTTTTCCCAGCCCTAATGTTTACTGGAAAACTATTCATACTTGGACTGATTTTTTTCTGAATAGTTTCCTCATTTTGGTTTACTTCAAAATGTATAGATATTTATAAACACATATGACTCACAAACTATTTCAGCTTTTGAATTATATCAAGAGACAAAAACTGGAAACACAAATTGAAATGGTCAACGTTTGTGTCGTAGAAATACGCCGATTTTTCAAAATTCATAGATAGTAATAATGGGAGAAAGAAGAAAAAATGAGGTTGCCTTCAAAACCAACCATGAACTAGGCTTTTGTCTACCATTTGTCCGCCACCATGCACAATTGTTCTGTCCTTTACTTCTAAGAGCATCCCCACAATTGTTCTGTCCGTGACGAACCGGGTTCACCACAACGAATCCACGCGCGCCGAGTTTATCACTGTTCCTCTCGGAACACGTGTGAACCCTCCCTTAGATCTTTTAATGGGGATGCTCTAAGGGGTAGACATTGTTTTATAAGTTTAGTTAAGAGATCTCATTAATACGGACGATTTTGAAATTTAAGGGGATCAAAAAAAATTTATAAAATAATAATTTTTTTTTATAAATTTGGTAGCTTTAAAAAAAAGTTGGGAATTTTTATCATTGTAAATTTTTTCGAAAAATTTAAGAGACTAAAATAAATGTTTCATTAGGTTTGGCTCAAAACCGACCTTGCTCTTTAATTAGTGTAACTTTTTCAATGCTCGAATATTCAAAATAGTATCTAAAACATAAAATATTATTGTATATACATTTTATTACATATTCAATTTTATTTTTTTTTAAATAAATTATTTTTAAGTTAATAAATGGTCGGTAAATGTGTAGAGAATATCTCATGAGTTCTAAATTCTTCATTTTAGTTTGTCTATTACTTTTCAGTAGAGAATATCTCCATGAGTTCTTGCAAAATGTTAGGAACTTCGATGAAATTCGTTTTCTTAATAAACCAAAAAATCCAAACCGAAATGCATATTAATTCCTGTAACCTACATCTCACCGAACACGAAAGCAAATTTTTTTTTTGTCAACTTTCTAACACAAAAGCAATTTAGAATTGAAGATATACACATATAAGAGCCACCACAAAAGAATATTTATGGAAAATACATAACTAAACAGAAGAATCACATTGGTGTATGAAAGCGTCGATGTGGCACAACATCTCAACAGTCATCACATGAGCAAGCTGAGACTTTCCAAGAATCTGAAACGCATGACCAACGCCTCTGTACACCACGCGCTTGATCATTTCCTCATTACCATCACACATCTCCATCTCTCTATCCATCAGCACATCCATCTCCGCCACGCACACCAGCGTCCTCTTCTTGATCTCCACCGGTTTACAATACGGATGCTCTCTGTTCGCGTCACGTGGCAGAGCCATCCTCCACCACGCGTCTGAGGCCGCAAGTGTCAACACCGAGCCCTTCATATTATTCTCCACGCGCCTCTCACTCTCCGTACGCGCCTCCCCGCCGAAGAAAGGCTGGATCAAGATTGTTCCTTCTATCTTCAACGGATGTATAAGCGCGTCGGCGGCTGCGGCTAACCTCGCCGCGACATGGTGGGCGATGTTGCCTCCGGCGCTGTCTCCGGCCAAGAATATCTTGGTAAAGTCACATAGCGTGGACCACAAGTTATCGTTTCTTGTTTTCTTGATCCAAAGAATGGCATTGACTCCATCTTCATAAGCTGCCGGGAGAGGATTCTCAGGGGCTAAACGGTAATTTACAGACATGATTATGCACCGTGAGCTAGCGGACAATCTTGCCAAGAACTCGTGGTAACACGACCAAGAACCCGAGCCGACGCAGAAGCCTCCACCGTGGAAATAGACAAGCAAAGGGAGGTTAGGGCTAGAGACCGGTGAAGACTTGGTCAACGTTGGGACATAGAGACGTGCCCAAACGTTGGTCAACTTGTCTATGTGAACATCAGAGCAAGACACACCGAGCTCTAGGGGTAGTGACGGACCCACACATGGCACGAGTTGGTATCGTTCCACGTGGCCATCTTTGTAAACTCGTATAAGACCTTCCACTTCGTCTATGACCGGTCCATGAATGTTGGTGTTACTAGGGTTAATGGTCGTCACATGGGTCACTGTGGTTGCTCCCATTGTGTTTTTAATTTCAAGTATGATTTGTGCAGTTTTGTGGCAACAATAGAGCTTTTAGTAGATTGTTTATAGAAAAGAAAGAAGAGCTTTTAATAGAGTTTGGAGATTTGATATGTTTGGAGTTTTCTTATATAGGAGGAGGATGTATAATGGAGGGTGATTGAGACTGGTAAGGTTGAGAACAGTTCCAACTTTACTTCTTCACTAAAATAGTACCAATAATTGAAACTAAATTAAATTTTTGTGGGCTACTACTTCTACTACTCTCTTTGTTATTTATTATGGTAGCTATAAAAATATGATTCTCTTTGTATAGATACTGAAGTTAATGTTTAGGACCGGTGGTACCACGTGATTTTCTTTGATTTAATAATTTGACAGTCAACAACAAAAATACTCTAATCTGAAGATTAGAGGGACCTATGACCTATTTTAAAATATACTTATCTATGTTGTTCTTGTTTTAGTAGAATGCATGTAGTTAAATTCAGAATTCGTCACTGCTGATATAATAGAAACGCGTGTGAGTAGACTTAAAAAAGATGGTCTTATCCAATGGGTGTGGAAGGGAAATGTTCAACGTGAATATTTCTTTGTAAGCTAGTCGATGGACTATAGTGGTATGCACTATTATTTCTGTTAAAATTTTCCATTCACTCGTGAGATAATTTGTATATGATAATAATTGGAAAGATGAACGTGTGGCACGTGTAGATCAAACATTGTGGTGGTGGGCGATAGTCTTCCATTTTTCAACGGCATAGAGTCAGAAGAAGTATGGGATTGGTTGAATGGTTTTGTCAAAATGCACTTACCAAAAAGATACCGCCCACTTTTGTCTTCATTGTTCATGCACCTATCTTTTTATTAATTTTATTATGTACGTAAGTCGTAAGGAAACATCTTTAGAATGTTAAGTCTATAACTAATGGTTTAGTTTTTGTATGTACGATAAGCATCATTAATATACACGCGAGATTTTTCTTGCTGCACAGCTGGTAAAATCTGGTATATCAATATATGGTGCAACAATGAATGCATGATGGTGAAACTGAATGGTAATCCCTCCATACAACTTTATTTGTCGCTTTAGATCTTTTCATACAATTTTTTAAAATTATTAAATTTATGATTTTACTCTCTAATTAATACATTAGATTTTTGTTTTACTTGGTTAATGAGCTATAGGAGCATGGGTAAAATTGAAAAAAAAATCAAATAAATATATTGAAAACATAAAATGACATTTAAAATAAAATTTAAATTCTACTACGACAATCAATGCGAAACGGAGGAAACATTTGTTAAAAATATTATGAAAAAGGTTGATTGAAGTATGGGTGGTGAAAGTTGATTGGTGATGTTTAAAATGTGTTAGCCAATCAAAGAGTGGGCAAGTAGGAGAGGAGGAGGAGTTTTTACCAAAAAAAGTAGGAGAGGAGCTTAAGTGGGATATACATTCTATATAATAAGAGGTTGATAGTGTTGACAAAAGTGGGACAAACCCCATTTTCATGTTTGTTTGCTTTCGTGGCACGTATAAAGAAGGTTTCACAGCACAATTACAATATAGACTTCACTTCTGTTCTGCTCTCCGTTTCCACCCACACTACACAATTTGTCGCACCAAAGTTTTAAACTATTTTTTAAAATAATGGGGTAGTTGATAATGAAACTTGATATTATCATTCTACATGGTAGCAATCAAATTCTTTTTATGAAACTTTTGTAAAGAGTTTTCATACAGTCTGATGCGTTGTTATTAATTTATTTCTTTACAAGACTTCCGTATTACCAAATTTCAAAATATTTTTACATAACTAAATAGTAAATACTCCTTTCGTTTTTGTTTATTTTTATTGTAGAATAAAATTTTTGTTTTTAAAATAAACGTCGTTTTATGATTTCAGTGCAAATTTTATTAATTTTATATATTATTATGTTTTTATTGGTTGAAACATAGTTATAGGAAATGATGTTTTTGTTTTTGAAAGTATGAAAAATTAAATATTTTTTTAATCTGTGTGCATAAATTTGAACGATAAATAAAATGAAACGGAAGAAATAGATATTTTAAATTTACAGTGTTGTTATTTTCTCAAAAAAACAGCAATAAGATCCAAGTTCTTAAAGTTCATATGTTTGAAAAAAGAATCTTTAATCTAACTACTACTTAAGTTAGTTTTGAGGTCGGTATTAGAAGGATTTTTATTATTAAAATGATGAGTAATGAAAGCAAAATTGAGAAAATAAAATGAGCTTCGAAATGATTTCATAAAGAACTGTAGAAATAACTGAAACTGGAGCTTGACTTGTATGTTTGTGCGAATATTAGTTTTTCCTAAACAAATATTTATTTTTAGTGATTAGAGTTATATATTTAAATGTGCCACCATATAACTAATTATATATTAGTTTATTTGAATATTTGTGGGTTTTTCTTAACACCAAACAAAGTTTAATTTAAAATTCAAATCTAGATATATAAAATAAAGGATTTGTATCCAAACAGATACTTTAATATCCATTTTTAATTGATTCATAAAATAGATTACAAAACTTATTGTTAATCGTTTCGAATTCTTGTTCTCGAATTCTTGTTTTGAATGGAACAATTTCATTTAAACTTGTTGAATTGTTATGTTTAACTTATAAAATAAATAATATCCCAGTTTTATCGAATTTGGAAAAGATAATTATATCCAAATTATATTGAATTTGGAAAATACAATAAATGAATTGGTTAGAATTAGTTTAAAATGGAAGAAAATATGTAAGTAATCAGTTAAGAGAAAAGTAAGAAGTGTTTTGTACTTCTGTTTTAACAGCATAGATTATTAAATGTAAATCATCTGAATTATACAATTCTCTCCACTTTATCAAATTATAATTTTTTAGTGATGCCTTTTGAGTCTTCGGTTTACACCTAACACGTAATAGATGTCCTAAAATACGCAGTTTAGAAAAAGAGAAAAGAGAAAATTCCATATTGGCTCCTTTTGTCTTTTAAAGAGATTCCTTAGACATGTAGAAAAAGAGAGATTCCTTAGAAACGAAAATGAGGACGCTGCTACTTTGACACGCATACGCAGAGAATGTTAATTTATTCCCAGAAATATTCAACACACAATATGAGTCTCAATTATGAAAGAGTACAGATTAAGTCACGGATCGAAACAACTAAACAAATAACATATTTTATAAAAGATATATGTGACTAATCGTTGGAGGAACCGCAGATGCAGCCACTCAATGGACAAGTCGAAGGTGCGTTTGTGCAAAAGTGGACGCAGCAATCACAACAAGGTCTTTCCTTGAGATTGTATTGAGCTTTGAGTTTTGTTCATTATAAAGACGAGTAAAGATTGCTCTCCCCGAATCCCATAAGCATCAATAAAATCATGTACATCGCTCAGTCTACAATCTATGTGTCCAAAGGCAACGCATGGACACCAACAAGCCAAGCAGCATGAGTTTATGTTCATCATGTTATAGTGATGCAAGAGTTTAACGCGGAAAACAAATGAATAAACGTAATAAGTAAATTGATACAGATAAATGACAAAAAATAAATTGATACAAATAATTAACATGATCTTATTATTGGAAGTAATTTCAGAATACAATTAGGATTACAAAAAAACACAATATATATGAGTTTCTCACCCAAACCAAACCAAACCCGAACCGAAATTTATAAATATCCAAATAAAACTTAAATCTTTAAGCACCAAAAATCCAAACCGAACTTGAATATGTACCCGAATGCCCATCACTCCCAAACGCAGTCCGGCCTAAGTGAAACAGTCAATTCACTACATAACTAGAGATCAGTTAGAAACTCCTATACGATCAAGAATCTCACACAAAAAAGCTTACTAGTTACTATCTTAAACACTTGAAAACATCATCATGATTCATGAACTATTGATTATATTCACCATCACACACACACCATGATCAGTCTTATGACTCTTATCTACCTAAGAACCATCACTATGAAATAAAGACAGATTGTCTTTGACTAAAACTAGTCATTCATCCCAATTTTTGTTTGATCTTTTGATGTATCTTCATGGGCTTGTAACAGATTTCTGTTAACTCTGAAACAAAATAATGGGCCATATTCAACAAGGCCCATATAATTTCATATCAATGATCAACCACTTTGGAGCTACACTGTAAGTTTGAAACCATATCTTCTCCTTTATCGTTTGCGTAAAAATCTCCATTGCTCTCTGAAGAAGCAAGAAAATGATGTCATCAGTGGCACTCCACTCATCTCTCTGCTCTTCTTTTATCTCCCAACTTCCAAAACTCTCTGTCACAGCTTCTTCTCCATCTTTCCACAACCATCCACAAAACCTATCTTTCTAAACAGAAAAATGATGGCTCTTGCAGCTCCAGAGACACTCACTTCTGAAACAGTCACTGATGTTTCCGACACTCAACAACCAAAACAAGTAAATAACAATAACACTCTTCTTTTTTGTGTGTTCTGTTTCAAACAAACCCACAAACCTTAGTTGTTTGTGTTTATGTGGTGAAACAACAAGAAGAGAAGGCAAGAATTGGACCAGCATGTTCCTCGACATGGCACAATCCCACTTAGTCCATACTTCTTCTAGCCAAGAAAAGATGCATGGGAAGAGCTTAAGTCTACTCTTGAAACTAAGCCATGGATCTCTCAGAAGAAGATGATCATTCTCCTTAATCAAGCAACTGACATCATCAATCTCTGGCAACAAAGTGGCGGCAATCTAACTTCCCAATAATCTCTTTTATTTTTCTCATTCCTCAAATATTTTTTCTATTTGTTAGGTTATTTGTTACAAGAAGCATCTAAACAAAGAGTTTATTAAAAAGAGGATGTTAACAAAAACCAGAAACTAAGCAACATTGAGTTGTTGTTTCTTGGAAGAATGAAATAGCCTACGCTTGAAGGTGGACATTTTGCAGAGAAGAGCTTCTCCATATGATTTGGAGACTCTCCGGTCACCAGAATATGTACATGTCAGTGTCACTTCCTTCTCCAACACGCTCATCATTATCGAATATGTTTCTGCTTTCAAAAAAAAACAGAGAAAACAGAGGAATACTCTGTTAAGTGAAAGGAGCAAAACATGTTTCACCTGCACAAGTAAACTATCTTCTTACCGATCATCCTCCACATTATGTCAGCGATTTTCTCTTGGCAGTCACTACATTTGATGTCTGCTGATAAAACAATCTCCTGAATCTGATAAAAAAACAAAATCATTACCCACAAAACAAAAACCCACGAGTTGAACATTCTAAGTGTTTAAAGAGTAACTACGAACAAGGGGCATGGATAAGGAGGCTACAGAAGCTAGACTGCTTTCACTTGTTATTGAAAGCTTGCTTCTTGGTGATGCTACAAGCTCTTTCTCCACGATTTCAGACAAAGAAGCCATAACAGTGTCTCGTTGTACAAAGAAGATAAATAAAACAAGAATCCAAGAGTGGGATGAATCAGCAAATCTTGGTAAGTGGATGACAGAAGAAGCCCATCTTTTCTTTTGCTTTCACTCTATGGAGAAAATGAAGTTTAAAGACACAAGGGACATGTCAACACACTAAGATAAGACAGACATATACAAGTATGCTTTGGATCCTTGACTTAATGTACATATTTGTAAGTGAGAGAAAGTCTTTGGTTTCCTCTGCATAGTTTGAAAAAGATGCTTCACTCACAAAAATGCAACCCCACAAAAAATCATTCATAGTAGAGGATTGCTTTTAAGTTTTGACTAATTCTAAATAAACTTATTTAGCTCTCTACCTTTGTGTTTCCTTACCCCACTTTGGTATGCCCAATCATAAATAGTACAAAAGGGATATTAGAGCATGTTTATTGGGATGCTTAGGGAAGGTGATTAATGGAGTGAAATGCTTAGTTTTGAAGAGAGAGAGTGTTGAAAGTGCTTAATTAAGCACTTTCAACACTTTCTCTCTTCAAAATTAAGCACCCCATTTCTCTAAGCACCTCCTTAAGCATCCTCCCAATAAAGATGCTCTTAGGTACAAAGTTAAAAAGGAGTTTAAGATAAATTCACTTACCTTTTCATCAAAGCTTGTGGTTTATTACAAGCGCTTTTACAGTCTTGCACATAGGACTGAGATTCTTACCTGAACCGAAACAGAAAACCCAAATTGGACCGAAATTTTTTATTTTTCTTTCGCGTTCGGTTAAGCCCAGTAATTTTTCTTTCTTAAAGTTGATTACTGATTCAGTATTTTGTTAACTTGGTTAAAAAATAATAATTCCGAACCGAATTACTCGGAACAAAAATTAACCGAACTAACCAATATCATCAAATTTAACCGAATTAATTAAAAATTTAACCAAACTAAATTAAAATCTAACTGAAAAAAAAAAATTCGATTAAAATTTTCAAAATCCAAAAATAACCGAATACCAAGCCAACCCAAGCCAAAATTTTGTTGATTCAGTTCGGTAATATTTTGGACAAACTGAGTCACTCAAACCGAAATACCCGAACGAAGCAAACCCTCATGCGTACTTGCACAGACTGTAAACTCTCAAATGAATTACAGCAAAACGAAAATAAGGAATGCTTTCACGTAATGGTCCCAATTTTCACGAGACATCAATTGTTACCAGCTAACGTTATGACTTGCAACCATTTCATATACTGGTCCCATTTGGATGTTGCACAAAACAAAACCGTTATGGGGACATCGACAGTGACAGAATTAACTTACGTACTATTAATGTAATCATGTGTCCTGCAACTTCGGAGAAATCAAATCAAATTCACAAACCAACTATCCGGTAGCCATTACTATATGACCCTAACATTAGCTAAGAACATCATCATCCTGGGTAGAAGAGTATCTCGACCATATAGTAATGAATTAAGTAGAGAAAAGTAAAAGATAATTTGAGAGAGGATTCTGGTTTGAGAACCTTAAACAAGATTTTAGAAAGTCTTAAGCAAGATGTCTTTACATCATTAGTTTAATTTTTAATTTATAGTTTAGTTACAATGATAAATGATATTATATATTATAAATACTTTGGTGAGAAGCTATGCAATCCTGATCCTCTAATGCAATTCAACACAAGTTAGAAAATAGTATATATAGGCAATGAAGTAAAATGTAAGGTAAATTTAGCAAAAAAATAAGTAAAGTTTAAGGTAAAAAAAAAAAAAGCTTTATTTGATAATACATCGGTTGCATGAAAAGAAAATCCCACCACACCAAAAAGAAAACAAATATCATCTCTATGCTAAAGAGAAATGAAGAAAATAACTAATTCTAATAAAACAACCCAACGTTTAACTAAAAGTCTAAAACCCTAGCGAGGTAATGCTATTACGTAACGTACGTACTCTCTTTTCCATCAGAAACTTGCTCTATGTATTGAATTAAAACTCTATGTCCACTGTCACACGTACGTGTAGAAAAGAAATCTGGATGCCATGACAAGTTAAATCTATATTCCAAAAAAAGAACTTGCGAATGACAATAATCTAAAAGCCAGAATCACATTGAGCAGATGCCCATTAGGTAATGTGTGAACACAAGAGGAAACACCCTACAAATATTACTCAAGCTGGTGATTATCTTGACATTAGTAGGCAGTCAAAAGCTTACCTAAGAGCCGAATACAGAAGCTCCCATGAACTTTCCCTTCTCACAATCCAAGGCTTCAAGTATTTTTTGCTTACATTTTATCGACTAGATTGTTACTGAAGACTAGGATCGTGCAGACAACAACTAGCATTGAATTTACATTACACACACCCTAAGACTTATGCATCAACTAAACTCTTACTAGATAACTGTAATTCCTCTTTAACCGGACTATTGACTTCCTTGCTATGATGCACCTGAACCGGTTTATACGTGTATATCTTGGCGCACCAAAGATAATACACAAGATTAACAACTTGTAAAATAGTGATTAACCAGTAAAAGTATTCAAGTCTCCCCCGGTTTAAATTGTTATCCGGTAACCAATTGCTCCCATCCGGTTTAGCGCTGAATTTATGAACCAAAGTCACAAGCAAAGTGCTCACATAGTTCCCTATCGAAATCGCCACCCAAAAAAGCGCCATCGCCGTACTCCTCATACTCTCCGGCGCTTGGTCATAGAAAAACTCCATATGTCCTATTGACATGAAAGCCTCAGCAACTCCATGGAGACTATATTGAGGAATCAACCAAAGAAACGAGATAGGAACCATTGTGTGTGGTTTATCCAAAAGTCCATGCACGATAGCTACGTGCTTGCGTTTGATCTCGATGAATCCAGCGACAAGAGTTGCGAGGATTGAGATCAAGAAACCAACTCCCATACGGTGGAGGAATGTGATGCCTCGTTCGAGACCAGTGAAATTTTTAGCTATTTTTATCAAGAAGCGGTCGTATAAGATGATAGTGGAGAGCATTGAGACGGTTGTGAAGACTGACATTGAACCGGCTGGGATTTGGAATGATTTGGTTAAGTGTCGGTTCATGGTTTTGGCTTGTTGAAGAGAGAATGTTCCTTGTTGAGCATAGGCTGTGATTAGGAGGATTCCAGAGGCTCCAATTGGACCCATTCGGATCACGGATTTAAGCTCTTCGACTCGGTGGACTGTGTTTAACCTCCATGGGTTTGGGATTTGACCTGGTTTTAAATTGTCTTCCTCGGTCACTATGGCTGCTTTGTCCAAGAAACTAAAGTAATCAATATAAGAGGTAGTCATTAGTAAGCAAATGCAACTAAAACAACTAAAATATAGGTTTGGTTCTTTTGTAATGTACTAACTAGATTTTGACATGCGTGAATGTTTGTTTTCGTTTATAGTTAGTTATATAAAAATTTTGTTTTCACTTGTAGATTGGTATATATTATATTAATCACATATTTACTATAAACTATGTGAGTGCCATAATAAGAGGATGTTATCCGTTTATGTATTTTAATCGATTTTGGAATATATATAAGATATACAAAGATACAATTGATTGATTGCCAATTCTAACATACAAAGTTTAATTTATATTTATATATCATGAGGTTTTCTTTGGATTGAGTTTTTATATTTTAAACTGATAAATTCATCCAAATCCATTGTGAAATCCAATTCATTAACAAAATCTGTTTGATTGAATAACACATAATTTAACTTATGATTTATAAATGATAGAATTAACACCGCATGATTTTAACTCGTGTTTTAAAATTATAGAACGAATAACTTGGAATAACACATGGTTTAACTTTAGTCTATACATAAAAATCAATAACACATGATTTTAACATGTGTTTTAATATAGAATGAATAACATCAAATTAAGTTTGGATTTTCAAATTTTAAAAAATGCACAAACCAATAACTTTTACTTAAATTGATGTTTCAGATTTTGAAAACTAAACAAGGCAAAATAAGTGACAATGAGCAATAAATTATCTAACTATTACTATTTTCGAAGTGTTTAGATTTTGAAAACTGAGCAAATTATTTTTAATTATATAACCATTACTATTTTTGAATTGGGTCCAATAAAACTCCAATTATTGCAGCATATAATATATGCCAAAAACAAGAAAAATGACAACTTTGATGTGTTTGTCGTCGCGTGAACTATTCTCACGTCTTCTTGCTTTTGCTTTTATTTTCAGTGAATCATCACCGATTACAACTTAAGATTCATTTTGTGTGTGTGTGTGTGTGTGTGTATTTTTTACTTTTGATTTGTCTGGTTGCACCCAGTGGACAAGTTGTTGTACGATTAGTAAATTGTTTACGTTATTATATTGATTTATAACCCAGGTCGTATCATTTTCTAGTTATATATTTAGATTTTCCTTGTGACTATCTGGATATAGTCATAAGGATACATAATCTGAAAATAAATAAGTGGATCCTAATAGAGTGTTAGTTGGTACTATATAAATTTTATAATTTTTCGTTTAAAGAAGTAGCTCTAGTTTCTATATGTGACTTACAAAGTTCTATATAATAGTGGATGATGATGCATTTATAAGTAGAAATATAGAAACTGGAGAAGAAGAAGAGTCATCAATATAAATATAATTATTACCTCATGTGGTTTGTGTGGGTGAGTTTACCACCTAAGGAGAAAGGAGCATCAATTTCATCGTTGGTATAGAGAAGAGTAGGATCAGAAACCATCTTCAGCTTCCTTTTGCGAAATGCCGAGACTGCAACTTGGACTAAACGGGTAAACGGACTACCCGAAGGAACTAAATGACGGTAAAGCCGGAAACCGCCGACAAAAGCAATAACGGATAAGAACATAGCTACTGTCGGGATGCCCAAACCTAGACCCCACCCAACGTTATCTTGGATGTACACAAGAACCGTCACCGCCACTAAATTTGCTGCTCCCATGCAAAAGTAGTACCTAATCATTCAAATCCATCAATAAGATTTTTAATTATTGTCGAGTTGCAAACTTATAGTATGTACAAAGCTAACTAAAATAGTTCCATCTCACACATGCTCATAGTTCAGAATAGAACTTTTTGAACATCTGTACACACAAAGATAGACAATGGGTTAAGTTTGATGAAACATTGGCTTTAGATCTCCAATTTTTTTTAAAAAAAAGTTACAAATAAATAAATTCTCCAAAAAAAAAATTTCGGCCCCAAAATCAGTAAAATATTATGTTTAGGTGAAATCGATAAAAAATCGTTTTAGATCATCTAATTCTCAGGATTGTTCCTATGTACGCATTACTTATATTTTAATTAAAAACCTATAATTAAGAATGTTTTTTAATGGTTAATTACTTAGGATCCATGCTCATATTTTTCTCATACATGATAGTAGTATTATAAAGTCATGTTGGCTAGGTATCTACGAAAGGAATCTGGTTATTTACTGATATTTATATGAGCAAAAGTATATAAATTATTATGAGTACCAGTTGAAGTAGTTCCAGGTTTTGGTGGTTTGCTTAGGATCCGACTCGTCGAACTGGTCCGCACCAAAAGCAACAACACATGGGCGGATCCCACCAGACCCGAGAGCTCCAAGAAGAAGAGCTATGTACAGGATACTCAATTGTGCTGTGTCTGCCACTACACAAACCTCTTCTCCTTTACATGGTGGTGGTCTTAGCGTTGGTATTATTGCTGATATAGTCAATAATGTCATCCCCTGTTATTTTTATAAAAGAAAAAAATTATCATCTCTCGTTAGAACAATAAACTCGCTATAATGTTCATAATTTTGAGCTGAGCTGAGCTCATTGTAACAACAAAAGATGTCACTGGTTATAACTTAATACAGAAAATTAAACACGTTATTATAAAAAAAAAAATCCAAGAATTTTTTCGGACAAGTTAAATAAAAACGTACGATCTGGTAGATAATTGAAGCGAAAGTGATGGTCCAAAAGCGGCCAGCGAAGGAGTCGGCGATAAAGGCACCGAGAAGAGGAGTGAGACTCGAAGTTCCAGAGAAGTTAGTGAGAGTGTTGGCTGCTTTGGTTAAGGGAAGGTGAAGCTGTGTTGTTAGATAACTTATCATGTTTGCGTGAAACCCAACCACCGCCAGTTTCTCACATATCTCGTTAGCTGATAATAAATAATTAGAGATTATCTGATTCATCACATAAAAAGCTCAAATAAAAATCATAATGGATCATACCGAAGATAAACGGCATAGTAATCAATCCTCCTTTTGGTCGTCCTGGCCTCTCGTGGAGCTGTTTTTCTTCTTCACTGATCTTGTTCTTGCTCTTCTCCTCCATGTTCTTGAGTGTTGCTTGTAATGATTACTTAAGTATGTTTATGTATTTTTGTTTGTTGTAATTTGTAAGTGTTGAAATTAGTGTTTACCAGGGGGGGCTATATTTATAGGCTTTTTGGTTTATCAATTACTGGGGGCTTTAGTGGCTTTGGTACGTATGATGAGAGATCTATAGAGGAATACGACAATGACGTCTACTGATTCACAGCCATCAATTAAACCAGATTTGGTTTACGTTGACCGGAATGCGTTTCTGGATTCCGGTTCATTCTGTTCTTTGTTTGACTAAAACCTTAAAAACACTTTTCTTATGAACTAGTAGTATATTATTAGCATCTTCTAATTATTAGTTTTTTTGAACAAATCTTCTTAAGTTTTTTGCACAAATGTTTTGTTTTTAGTGGAAAGCATGGACTTAACTGAGTAGCGTCAACTAAACAAGTAATTTTCCAAGGTGAAACATGATGGAAAAAATCAGGTCCGTGATTTTCTAATGAAGTATAATGAAGCATGCAAGTTTTTGCTAGTGTTGTATCTGTTCTTACATCTTCGTTTAGCCACATTTTCTCAAATTTTATAGTATGTATATAATAATGTCTTCCATGAAAAGTTTGTGCGGATCAACATCGTTAACACAAAATCCCATGTTTTGAGTTGCTTACATCACATCAACAATAAACTATTTGCGTTCCATTCGACCAGTTGGACAAACTTTGTTGTGACATATATAAAACAGTTATTTGAATTTTCGTCATAACGTATTAATTTAAACAGTATATAATTTAGAAAATCATCAATATTCGTATATGAAAATTCCATTTAAATTAGTTGATAATTACTCCCTCCGTTTCAAATTATACGATGTTTTAGAAGGTTTAAGTTGTTTTAAAATATATATATTTTGAAGTTTCAAGGTAACTTTTGAGATTTTAAGGTTAACTTTAACTTTATTGGAAACTATTCGACCAATAAAATTATACAGTTTTTTTTTATAGTTGGTTGAATGATTATAATATTATATATTTTAAAGTGTTTTTTAGAAAAATGTAAATTTCTTAATTTTTATGCACCAAACCAAAACATCATATATTAAGAAACGGAAAGAGTATTAAGTATTGTGTAAATAAATAATATATTAGTAAGTTTGTATAGTTTGGTGTGTTGATATGTCTTCGTCTATCCTCGTAAAACATGCCATTTGTGATGGAGGAATTCCTATGGAATCTACTATATTAAAACAGAGTCATTCTTTTTATCTACTGATATAAGTTGTCATTTAAATTTGGACCATTTCTAGAATGTTATAAATAATATAAGTTATATAATTGATTGACCTGTATTACTTAAACTAAACCAACACAATTAATGTAAAGAGACGACCTTAATGTAAAGTACCTTCAAAATATGGCAGGTATCTATGTGTATACAGAAAACACATATTTTCTCCTACAAATATGGAATGTTTTAAAAGAATATATATCATCAAAATATGGAAATCTATTAATTATACTTAAATTAAACCAATGGTTATTTATGGAATATAGTCTTCGGCTTATTTTTATTTTTTGAACAAATTATATAGTTTGGTTTTTGAGGTTAGTATTGAGAAAAAAACTATAAAAAAACATTGAACAAACTTTTCACCTTAAAAGATCAAAAAATCAATTATTATTTTCAGACCCAAAAGGTATTTAATATTTTTAACAAAACAAAATTATCTATTATTAATCATTTATTTAAATCATGTACTTTAAAACATGTTAATATATTTTTTATTCTAAATAACAATCACTTTGTTTTGATAAATTTCAATGGTAACTTTTATATAATTTATTGTTTTATTTTTCTTAAATAATTTACTGATTAAAAAATGTAAAGCAAAATCAAAAACCAAATCTAAAAACTAAAATCCAAAACCAAAAGCTGAAAACACATGTTATATTTTTTTTCTTTGTTTATTTACAAAATAAACTATTTCAATTTTTTTTTAAAAATTTGTTGTCATCTTTTTAGTTTTGAATTAGATGTTCGATTATTTGAGATTTGTTTGTTGATAATATTAGTTCAAACTAATTCAGCAGGTTTAAAAATTAAAAACCCAAACCAAAAATTGAAAATGAAAAGTAGAAACTTAAAAACTAAAAACCAAAAACCAAAATCTAAAAAAAAAACTGAAACTAAAAACTAATGAAAAATAATCATCACCACAAATTTTGGTGAACTGATTTTATATCAAAATATTCTTAAAACTAAGACAAAACCGAATTATATAAATTTTTAATCATAAAAAAATTTCGCGTTTTCAAGCGCGGGTAAAAATCTAGTTACATCTTAAATTTGCAAAAGAATGAAGCTATAATAGATCTGTAGTAAATCCGTCGCAAAACATACAATAAACTTGTGAAAAAGTTTATCACCACAGCTAATATTATCCCAGACTATCTTATACTTGCTAGAGATTTGCAACTTTTTTAATTCATTGCAATATTGTGAAAATTTAACGATAGCTTTTGTATACATGCAAGGAATTTCCTACATAAGTGATTTTCGTAGTAAAGAGCCCTCATGTAGAAGTACATGGATAATTCATTTATAGACCAAATTTTTAGATTAGGTTTTCTGTTTATGCCTAAGCTTACGGGTCTAGTCAAATTAGAGTTGAGTTAGAGATATATTTAGGATTTCTTACATTTATAGTCTTGTTCTCTTTCCATCACCATATTGTATCTAAACACTTTCTTTGATGTCTAGTAAACTATCTTTCTCTTTTGTAAATAAACGTAACTATTGAGAATATATGACAATATTGCAATGTTAAAAATCACCCTATTTTATCCATGTACATATCTTATGATATTAATTAGGTTAAAATTAGTGTGTAATATATACTTGGATCGTTAGACCTTGATCAAATACAAGAAACACTACTGTACATCAATATATATATATATATATATAAATAATTGTATTTGAGTGCTACTCTCACATCTCACATATGATTAGGACCATTTTACTAAGTAGCACTTTTCTAGCTTATATAATAAGTTGGCAAATAGAAATTATCGTTTAGTTAAGTTACAAAACTAATAGATAAATATGACTGCAAATTTTAAACATAAAATGAAGTTATGGAATAAAAATGGATAGTACAACATGGATGAAATACGTAAAAGAATGAAATAAATTCATTTCATTCCTTCCATATCAACATTATAGAAAAACATGTAACTTTTTTCTATTGTATTTTGTTTATATTGTTGTGGAACTGATGGAATCATCATTCCATTTAAGTGGTAAAATAATTTTTGAAGTTAAGGGAAGGAACCATTTTAAATGGTTATATTCCACAAATTTATAATCTAACAGGGGTGTATTCAACTAGAAATTTGAAGTGATTTGTATTAAATTGATAAATCCACTATTATTCTTTTTTTTTGGTCAAACCATAAATCCACTATTATTCAAACGTGAATTTTAAAACATGTTTAAAATTCTAATGTTACTGAATTTTTCATGTTATAAAACATTTCTGAAATCCACTATTTTTGAACAAAATTTAAGTTGGAGCTTTTAGAGTATTTTAAGTATTTTTTAGAGTGTTAGGAATTTGTTAGTTAGAAAAATAAAAATCCAAATCTCATAGTTTTATATGAGATTCTAGAGTTGTTTTACAAAAATCACTCAAATGCTCCAACAATCATTTAAATACTCATTAAAAACCAAATCAATTTACAGATTCAATACACTAAGCCTTCATATTTCTTTACACTTTTGTATTATTTTAAGTATATATGTTTTTCATCGTGTCTTCAAAACAAAACAAAACGAAAACAAACAAATTAAGTTTTTTATGAATTGTGTTTCCACCAGTTTCTATAGCATTTTTTGGAGTTTTTTGATTAAAATGTTTTCTTTTAAATAGATAACAGACCTCGGACAAAGTTTCATGCAACCTACATGCATTAAACTATTCGTATAGCTTCTAAAACTTAATGTGATTGCTGGACATTTTGATTGATTGGCAACGTACAATTCAGATTAAGTTATTTTTTTTGGTAAGATTTTTTTTTTTTTGGTAAGAATTCAGATTAAGTTATTAAAATAAATACAATTCATGTCTACAGTTTTTTTTAAATACCAAGAACTATGAAATCGTAATTCAATTTATTTTTCTTTTTCCGGTAATCTAACACAATTTTTTTAATAGAGGAGTTCCGTAATTCGTAGACCCGTAGTCACCACTGACTTAGAGCTAACCTTTGCTGATATCTTTAAATAGCGTAAAGTACTCCTTGGCCACGCAGGTTTATGGACGAGTCGAAACCATGAACGCTTCAACCAAACGATTGCGCTTAACTCAACTGGAGACCACTAGCCCACTACCGCGTGGTTAATTAAAAAAAAATCAAAGATTTGTAGTGAATTCAACATTATCACAAACTTAAAGTGTAAAAAGTTCATTCAAAAAGTTATCATCATATCTGCATAATTTATTTATATGCGGATGTATATACATCCTTTTCACGGACAATTCTTTAATAAACAAACATGGATACATAAACTAATATAAATTTAAAATAATCCATGGACGATCTACGAGATTAACCTTCTCCCGACGATTGGTTGGTACGGTGCTCTAAAATTATTGTTCGTAGACTCAAAGTCTTTTTATATTATTTTTCATTTGACAATATGTAATGTACTATTGTTAAAAACCATTTCATAATAAATTATGTAGCGTCAATCTTCTTTATTGAGATTCCCCTAAATTTTTATTAATTCGGGGAAAATATGTGTTCTAGATATTTTTTTTATAATATTCAAGTTGATTTCATAATATTCTAATATATCCAGTATTATTCAGTAATCTGGTCATCTTATTGTTGCCGTCGAGCATCGTCTCTCGTCATGTTTACCAAAAGAAAGAGTTTTTTTTTTTATAAAAAAAGAGTTTTTCTCTTGCTTAAATTTGGGACCAAGAGAAAGAGTTACAGTGAACTTTATTTATTTTTATTTTTATTTTTTTCTGGTAGGTTTCGTCATCACATTCACTAAAAATGAATAGTATGCTCAAAAGTAAAATAAATTTACGATCGCTACAAAAAAAATTGACATGAAAATTAATATGCAGAAGTGGCAAAGATCAGATAAGATATCGTGGAGATAGAGGTAGCAAAAACGAGACTTTGGTCGTCACTCTTCAGTATCTGTAGCTAATACGTATATAAATAGCTGGTGCTCTTTGCATCCACACACGTGTGGTCAGCTTTTGTTTCCATCTCCTTGAGCCTACGTTTCTCTTCTTTCTCCTTTTTTTTTGTTTGTTTGTCTTTGTTTTACTCGCTAAAATGGGACGTATTCAGTTCATCACAAAAAAACTGAAACGATTTTGAGTTTCTATGAGTATGCAATATGTATTGTTAATCCATACCAGATCGATAAAAGATAAGATGTTGTGGATTCCAGTGAGATCCTATGAACTCTAAACGTTAGAGACAGATGAACAAACTGAAACAAATTTCCACGTTTACAGGTTAACTTCACGCAATATGATAAAATTATAACTTCATCTCCACTGAAGATGCAAATATATTCATGGGTTCTACCAATACATGAAAATGACATTCGATACAAATTATTTGTGCGATCTGATGAATGATTAATTTATGTTTCTGCTGACCATTAATTTATCTACTTTCCGACATTGACAACAATGAGACCAATTTTTTAAAGAAAAAACATACTAGCAAATTTTACGCAAGTAAAATTTTTCATGCAGACATCAGTTTTTATGTATATGCATTCATGACAGATGTAGACAATTTCATGATGCAATCATTGTAGTTTCGAGTAAAAATCATCCCATGTTTTTTTTTCTGAACTTTACACATCATCCCTTGTTTCAAACTCAAAGGAAACAGGGAATCTTAGTTAATTTGCAACTTGATTTTAAAAAAAATCTATCAATAAATACTTTTTACATAATATTCCCAGTCAACATAATGTCATATTACTGAAAACACGGCATTTTATATTTTGTAAAATACATTGTCCGTTTATTAATAGGTAATATATGTCAAAATCGACACAAACGTATTGTTTAATTATGGATGTAAAACTAAAAGTATACATCACTACATTTCGAACCAGAGCAGGCCAAATTTGATTCATATTCGATCCACATCCCACTTAGTTTGTGATCAAATACACATTTCAATGCGAGAAAATGATTTTCAATCTTATTTAAGAAAAATAAAACACTGAATTAAAAAAATAAAAGACAATATCAGGCCTAAAGATATACTCTTCGGCCTATAACGTCTTCTCCCTTAACTTCTTGGCTGACAAACCTCACTTCCTAAATTTAATACATCATTAGCAGTCGAAAAAGCAGCGATCAAGTGTTTTTATTGGCGAAATGAAGTTGTAGCCTTCTGGCAAAAGATCTGTTCATAAACTTATTCTTCGTCTATCTTCTCTAGAAGTGGTTCACCATATACTTTACCAGCAAGTTGTAGCCTTCTACATTTGCTATCTTCTCTAGAAGTGGTTCACCATATACTTTACCATATGCTGGTGAACAGATCTTTTGTCAGATAGAGGTAGCAAATATGATTGACCCATATACTTTACCAGCAAGTGTCATGTACTAAATGGGAATAGATATGTGATTTTCCTGGCTACTATGATAATTGAGATCCGCTAGATAGACCATGTGCTTCTTGACATTTATCTTAAATTTTGATGCCTTGGCATATTTGTCGAAAATTTTATTATCCTCTCTACGGAGTTTCTATGTCCATCGACATACACATGAGATCATTTGCAAAATATAGTTGTTTTAAGTGAATGTTATATACTTATATAACCAGTAGCGGTCCTGAGTAGAAGCATGTGCTTCCAGCTTTTTTAAAAATATCTAAATTTTTTGGTCAATTTTTTCAAAATGTTTAGTAGCTCAGTTGGTCAATATTGTTGTTGATCCTTTGATAGGTTGACGGTTCGACCATGATTAATAGTATAATTAATTTTTTAGTACTATTATTTATTTAATAAATAGACCCATATTTTTCTAATGCTTCCGGCCCAAATATTTTCAGGACCGGGCCTCTATATAACTCCCAGGTTTGAATAATGTTCGTAACTAACGTACAATAACACAGAACATAATGCAGCATGACTAAAATGCTGCATCCAACAAATCATTAGCTTTCTTTGTTAAGCTGTATGAAATCTTACCTACATGAAATGTTTCGTTACAAATTGCATCTCAAACAAGAAATTCGATTTTTTAAAAATCGGGTCTAGTAGACTCGCAATTGATATAGATTGATACCTAAATAATTTGAAGTAGAAAAAATACATCTACCAAAAACGGAGATCGGAGATAATACGTAATCAGTATGATTATTGCGATTTTGATCTGAGAAGATTGGTTAACGTCATTATCCTAAAGATTGGTCCATCCACTCAAAATTGCAGTTTTTAAAGTAAAATTGCTTCTTCTTGGCGGGTCCATTTCAAATCGACATATAGTGCACGCTTAGAACAATGACACTCCCGTTTGTTATGTATATTAATGTACCAATCATTACGCAATTTAAGGAATTTTGTTTGTAACTTTCCTCTTTCTACATATCTGATTTACACCATATGATACTTTTTATTACATTTTAGATCATTTTATGCGAGTAGAATAGTATTTTTAAACAAAAGTACAGAATACATAATAACTAAACTTTCCTCTTTCTATTATCCTACCCACTTAGCTTACTTCCTTTTTTATATATGCCTAATCGGACGCTGCGGTCGATCTCGTGAGAGGAACATACTTAGTGTTGAATTTGATGTTTGCCCATCCAAAAGTCCAAACCTAGTCATAACCTATAGTCACTAGAAGATAAATATGCATGTCTGAGCTATTAGCTATAGAAGATTCATTATTGGATTCGCGCCCAATAAGGTCATCTTCTATCTTGTAGACTACAATCAGTTAGTCAACTGCATCAATAAACTAACTTGTAAATGTAATATGCATTTGAAATAAGCATTAGATAAATAAAGTATAACAAATACTGTATGAATGTCTTTAGGCTTTTAGGTTAAGAACCATATATCACAAATTGTTTCTCGTATTGTATCTGCCATAACTATTTGGGCACTCTTTTTGTATCTAGTTAACGAGTTGGGTCCTATTATTGTGTCTATCCCACTATAAACATCCATTCTAGTTAGACCCCCCTCTCTCTCTCATTTAATTTTGGCCTCTATCTTTTGCTTTATCTACATTTGATGATAATAATAATATATGTTGTGTTGAAAATTTTAAATCGGATTAAGTGCAACCAATCCAATCAGATACACCGACTTTTCATCAGTTTCATATTTTGATCGAATATTATCCAAAGTATCGTATATAATAGTATACAGTTATATAAATGAAATTTTCAAAAATGAAATAAACCGAAAGTTAATGAACTTTACCAACTTAACTCCTAAGCATATATACAAAAGTGAACACAAAAATTGTATTTATGTAGTACAGATTACAGAAACAAAAACATATAAAAATAGTTTGTAATAGAAAAATGGTCCAAGCACGATAAACTTGTCTTCTTCCTGAGGAAGTGATCAAATTAAAGAAGTGAGACAATAATGTTTGTTATCTCCTTTTATGAAAAAACGGCTGTAGCGGCAGAGAGGAAGTCACGAGAGTGGAGGAAGAGATTGGCAACGCATGAATTTACACGTGATGAAGGCCCTAATGTACCACGTATTAAAGGCCCACTTTCTTCACGCCGATTGGCCCACCCATTCTTCTTTCTTCCTTCATTACAAATCCCTTTTCCGAATCTGTCAGACACATAATAAATCTCTGATTTTAACGGCCGTATAAATGAGAAACAGATAGGGTGATCAACATACGTCGGTATAATAAATCTTTTTCATTGTTAAAAGATTTATTAATGAAAATCCTCCTATACATCTACGTTTTGTCGACGGGATATCAAATATACATATAGTGTTTCTTTTTGTTCAAATCAAATTTACATATAGTATATGAGGCAAATTCCATCAAAATAGTATTATAACATACTATAAAAAGATCAAACATACAATGGATAAACAAAATAAAGATTTATACATATTATGCTATGTATAATGTAGTTTATAAAATATTGAATGGCATATATATATATATATATATATTACGTTACAATTTTGTTACCTAAAGTATCTTTATTATTTTATGTAGAAATCTTTGGTTTTGTGATTAACAAGTCTAAGTAAGAAGTAGATTCGAGATTCTTTGTGAATGAAATTAATTTTTTTTTTTTATAATCTGGTCGTCGTTTTATTATTTTATAAAAGAATGGTAATGGAATGACTGAGACCGAGATCTTGAATTAGATTTGTCTTAGTTTAATCGAAAAATTATTTGAGGAAGGGATCAGATGGGTGAGACCATCCTCCCTCGAGAACTACATTGATGCTTTCCCCATAAATCCTTTTCTTGTCTATTTTGTTTGTTATGTTTACTTCAGTTTTGTTTGTTATTAATTTGTGTAAAATAAAGGTATTCCGTTAGGCAGAAATTATTAAAATATAACATTATATTAAATTATTGAAATATCACCGAATAATTCCAAAATTTTAAGAGTTTTGCTGATGTTTATATTATTAGATACTACCAAGGTCCCGAATTTAAGATTATCATAGATACTTTTATTTTTGATAAAAAGTCATAGATACTTAAACAGCTTTTTAAAGTTTAGTGATCAAGGTAAATTTTCCAGATTCGGGCTATACTATAATAGAAATCAGATAATTTAGCTGAGTATATTTTTGCTCAGCTTGATATTTTAGTTTGTTCTTATTATTCGGTCTATATATGATTTTCATTTTAATTTATTTAATTGATAATTAAGCTCAACATTCGTAGTGCCAAGTGTTATTGTATTTCGTAACTAACTCGTGAATGCATGTGAAATACAAATTTGAATCTCGTGAATGGTTCACATCAATACAGTATGAATTAATTAATTTGTATAATGAAACAAACTAATGTGATGGTACTAGTCGACAGTGTAAAACTCTTGAATCGAGACGCTGCACATCGATCTTGGAATCTCTCTAATCCATTTTTTGTAGTATTTTACAATTTCGTGCACCACCTTAACTACTGTTGTCGGAAGTCCAAAGTCCATCTCCAGACAGACTTTGCATCTAGGGCTGGGCATTTTATCCGTTATATTTGATTCGATCCGTTATTCGTTTCGATTCGATCCGAAAATTCCGGATATCCGTAAACTTTCGAATCAAAGCAAATACTAAAATTCAATATCCGTTAAAATCGAAGCAAATCACAAATATTAAAATTTTGGAAAGCGGATATCCGATCCGATCCGTAAATATATAAATATA
>CAKOAT010107376.1:27331-71409 GCA_932364175.1 Eruca vesicaria subsp. sativa | reverse complement strand
TTGCATCTCATTGTATTTATTTAATAAAAACATTTGTTTTCACGTGGAAATGACATCAGTATTGTAAACTAGATTAGTATAAGATCATTTTCAAAGGTTGATGGTTTCATACATACGATACACCTGTGAATCATTTTAATTTGTAAAACCACACTAGTTCGTAAGCTATGCTATTACGCATTTATCTGTTCTTCATCTAAATCTAAATTTAGGTAGTGTGCGTTTCTTTTTTTTTTCTTTATCAATAGTGGGCATAAGTGTTTAACGCAAAAAAATGTTTATGCATGACTGCATGTGCTAGTTTTACTGTAGTTTTCTTATAAAAGATGTCATTTACTTCCTACCAGTACTCTATGATATATATGAGACTATATACTTGAATCGAGAAAACAAAAATAAAAAATTGTAAGAGCTTAGTTAACGTGGAAATTGAGCTGACAGATGTAATTAGTTTGGTAAGCGAGAATCACGCCTTCAATTTAGAGACCGAGATGCGAGATATATGGAACCACGTTCAAACAAATCACCTCTTGATTTTCTTTGATATATTCATATATATCAATTCACTCTTCAAGTTTACTGCTTTATTGGACATCGTTATAAATCTCAAATAACGCAATAACAAGACACGCGAACATGAATTTGAAGATATAATATAAAGCTGAAAGTTAAAACTTTGAAGTTATATAAAGCTGAAAGTTAAAACTTTGAATTTGAAGTTAACAACTTTAAACTATGAACTTGGTTGAAAGAATTGTAGAAAGTTATATACCGCTAATATTACTTGTGTATTGTTTTAATTATGAACTCTAGTTAAAAATGAATTTACAGTCAAAATCTAATGGCTTTAGACTTATTTTAACAATATTTTCCCTCATTTCAAATGTATATTTTGGAGTCTTCAAACAAACTCAAAAATATTAAACTTTGATTTTAATTCAATTTTTAATTAAGTATTTCCCACAACTTTTAACCAGTTAAAATTTAGAAAATCAAATAATTCTTTTAGGAATTTATAATTTATCTTTATTACCTGATAAAATATATTAAAAATTTAACATGTATATTTTAAAAAATCTATATAGAATAGTTATTATAATCTGTAGAAAAAAAACTAAAATTTTAAGAATTAATTAAAATAAATTTAGTACACATATTTAAATAAAATATATAAATCTTAAAATACATATGAAAAATGGTAGACAAACCTATTCCGAGTTCTGAAAAGACGGATGAAAATTTAAATATTGAAAATTTAAAGACGGATGAAAATTTAGTTAATTATAATTGATACATGTGTAAATTATTGAAAAAGAAAAATCTAAATAAGTGTTATAGTATCAAGAAATAGAAAGCTCTCATACATGTTATATAAATTTAAAATATAAAAAGAAAAAACATGATATGGTGACCTTGAATCATTTATAGAATAACTGCATCAAACAATTTTCTACCCATAAGACCATCAACAATGAACCTAATGAATAATTTATTCAACTGACTAACCTTTTGTCTAGAGAGTGTTGAACTAAAAAAGAGTATATATAGATTCACACAGTTTTATTAATTTTAATTAGTTGAAATAACATAGAATATACCATACTTTACCACATCTTCTAAAGTTATTGGTTATTCAGATATATATGATTTTTATTTTCACCTAATAATTCAAACTTAATTATTTCGTTACAAAATATTTTTACAAAATAAAAATTATATCAAAATTCATCATTTTTATGATCTATAAATAAAAATTAGTTTCATTTCATTTGGATATATATAAAAAATATCATTTTCATTTTAATTTCTATACTTTTAATAATATTAATTTTTAGGAACTCGATTATGTCATGGTACTTTTTCTTTTGATAATATTGTTTTTTTTATCTTTTTAGTAAAAAGTAAAAATAAATTTAAATTATTAAAAATATTTCATTTTGATTATTTAATTTAGTTACAACCAGAACATAATTATGTAGCTATCAAAATTATAGAAATAATAACATGTTTTAAAAATTATGAGATAAAATATTGAATTTTATTAAAAAACTATTGTAGTGATAAAAAAGCTGTATAGTGGTGAATTAAAAGGTGAGAGAAAAAGAATATGATGTGGATTATAAAATAAATATTTTAAGTTGTTGAATTCATATAAACATTTTATATAGTGTTCGAATGGAGCAGTGGGACAAGTGCAGTTCTCCCACACTGTATTCTTCATTTATCTTTTTTTGTTTGTAAAAGCAGGTCAAACGGAAAATTTGTATGCAGTTCAATATATTCTGTCTTTTTGTAAAAAAAGTAGAAGATATGCATGCATATCTTACCCGCTAACATTTGGTGAATTTGATTTGTTTTTGTTTTTGCTAATAAATAATGTGGTTATAAACACTTAACTTTAAAATATATCTATCTGAATTTATAAATAATATACAGTGATTAAATCAAGCTATATAATTCACACTAATATTATTTGTGTCGTTTTAAAATTAGAAATATGACGTTTAATCTCCTACAAAACACAATATTTTTCAAGGAAAAATATATAAATTTTCTTACATAAATATCAACAAAAGTAAGTAGTTAATATTGTTATGTTTTAAATAGTTAATATATAGGTAAATGACTGAAATTTTGTAAATCTATTGAGAGAAAACATTTTTAAATAGACTCTTAACTGAAAACGAGTATTTATTGAGTTGTACAATCAAATAATTTTTATGACCAATGACTGTTTCTGAGATTTTACACCCATTGGTAATGAATCTTTGATGGTAAGTTCAATCAAATGTTTAATATTAGTGTAATCTACTGACTCTCCAAATAAAATCTTGATCACCTATAAAAAAGAAGAAATCCAAGATCTTATGAAAAAAATCTACAGATATTTTGACCGATCGTACGGCATCTAAGATATTTGTTTTGATATTTCATTGTAAGTTTTATTGTTTTAATATATAGTCATTAGTTTTGAACTGATTTTTTCATTCATAATTTATAATAATTATTTGATACATCTTGGTATGTGAGGTTTCAGTAGGTGTTTATGACCAAAATAAACATTTCCACCTCCCTTTCGACACTAAATGGCCCGCTTTGCTGTTTATTGGAAGAAGTCATCGTATTTCAGAACTCCACAGCGAAAAAGATGACTCATATTTGTAGTGAACCCGTTCGGATCTGTCTGATTTGCATATTTCTTGCATGATTCACTTGTCATGTATTTATCCTGTTTAATTTGTACTTGTCCTCATTGATTTGTATGATCTGCTTAATCTTTACTACTTGAATTCCTTTTAGTCTATTGGAGGTGCTGAATTTTGAATTCAGCTGTTGAACCTCTTTCAACGAAAACGTTAAAATTTTGAAATAAATCAAAATAACATCAACTATATTGTAAACATTTAACTGAAAGTGTTTTTTTTGTGGGCCAAATTTATCATATGGTGCAATTAAATTAGGAGAAATTGTTATATAGATTTCTTGCATTTATTTTTACCCATTATTTCAATTTTGTTTAATATATAATAGTTAAAAAAAAGAAATTAAACTATATTAATATTCATAATTTTTACAATATATAAATTAAGACTATTTTTATTTCATCTGGATTCAGAAAAACGTCATTTCATTATAATCAATCACAACTATTTTAGTGCTTTCAACTATTTTTTGTTAAGTAAATCCCAATTATTTTAATAATATTCATTAGTTTTTAAGTAGTTACAGTTAAAGATATTATTAATATATAATTATTTTATTGTAAACAAATAAAAGTATGAATAATAAATAATCAGTTAGGGTGTTAAGTTTTTTAAAATAAATTATATATTATAGAAGTTTAAAATAAAATATGCGTTAAATAAATTAGGTAGAAAAAAAAGATAATATGGAATGTTAAACATGAAATGAGTGTTAAAACTTAAAACCATTCATACATGGTCTTACCAAAAAAATCTCCCATAGGTTAACTCGAGAACGGTGTCAAAATGAACCGGTTGGCCAACCGATTAATGAATGATTTTTTTAGAATCTTCAACCGATTTATTCAGAGTTTGCTCAAAAAAAAGAAAGAGGCATATATACAGAGTCTACACATTGGATGATATAATAAATAATAACAGTTTTTGTATTTGTTTTTGAGTTATTCTTAGAGCATGAGCATTAGCAAATCCACATCAGGGTTCATAATTTTATTTTATTTTTATTATTATTTTTTTTCGTTTGATTTTCTTTTTTTTTTCTTTAAAAAAAAGGTTAAAGTGGGCCAATAGCGGGCCACCACATGGTGTGGGGCCCGCAAAATAGTTATAATACGGGTTCACCAGAGAGGAGCGGAGTGAGACGAGTTCATTAGTTTTGATTATTATAATATTTTTTTTTCTTGGGATGTGTGTGAACTCTTGTTGTGAGCATTTGATGCTCATTCCCTTAGGTTCACAACTAGAGTGAACTTCTAGATTCACCAACCAATAAATTGATGTTATTTCATATTTGATATTTTTTAAAAAAGAAACAAAATCTTGTTATGTTGTTTTCTGTTTTTAAAATAAAAAGAAAAAGTAATAATATTTTTAAAAACGCAAATAATTCTAAAAAAAAAAAGAAAAATTTTAACACTAAAACACTAAACTCTAAACCCTAATGGTAAATTCTAAATCCTTGAGTAAATCATAAACCCTTTGAAAAAATCTTAAATATTAAATAAAAAATCTAATACTAACCAGTTATACTTTTTTATTTATTTTTACCTTTTATTTTAAAAACATAATATAATGTAATAATATTTTGTTTTCATTTTAAATATATATTAAAATATATTTTTAAAATTGTTTTTGCAATTATTACTTTTTATTTTATTTTTATCTTTTTATTTAAAACATAATATAATATTAAAATTATTTTTTAAAGATTTTTTTTCGTTTTTTAAATATTTTTTTCTATTTTTATTTTACAAATATAATTTACTAAGATTTTGTTTCTTTTTTTTAAAGATATCAAATATGAAATAATATCATCTGAGGGGATGAACCCAAAAAAAAATCTTTATTTTTTATATAAGCAAATGGCACAACCTTTTCTACTATTTATATATCTTCGTTTAGTGTTTCACAAACCTATCAAGAACTCTTTTATCTCTTCCTTCATTGCACTTACTCTACAGTTCACACTGTAGAGTCACACCAAAATGGCTTCTCCAAAAACACTTTTCTCATCTCTCTCTATCCTTGTGTCTCTAATCCTCTGCTTCTCACCCACCAACTCCTCCAACACCATCGGCAAAGGCTACCGTCTGATCTCAATCGAAGAATCACCAGACGGTGGTTTCATCGGCTACCTCCAAGTCAAACAAAAGAACAAAATCTACGGCTCAGACATCACCACCCTCCGTCTCTACGTCAAGTAAGTCACTAAACACTATCCTCTACTTCGCACCCTACACTACCTTTTCCACTTCTAACCTCCTAACCGTTGATTCCTCCACAGGCACGAGACTGACACTCGCCTCCGCGTACACATCACAGACGCCAAGAAACAACGATGGGAAGTTCCATACAACCTCCTCCCCCGAGACCAGCCCCCACCGGTCGGAAAAGCCATCGGAAAATCAAGAAAGACTCCTATAACAGTCCAAGAAATCTCCGGCTCCGAGCTAACCTTCAGCTACACCACAGACCCGTTCAGCTTCGCCGTGAAACGCAGATCCAACGGTCAAACACTCTTCAACACAAGCTCAAACCCAAACACACCCTTCGGCGAGATGGTCTTTAAAGACCAGTACCTCGAGATCTCAACTTCATTACCCAAAGACGCGTCCATATACGGTCTAGGCGAGAACTCTCAAGCCAACGGGATTAAACTGGTTCCTAACGAGCCGTACACGTTGTACACTGAAGATGTGTCGGCTATTAATTTAAATACCGATTTGTACGGCTCGCATCCGGTTTATATGGATTTGAGGAACGTTGGAGGTAAACCGTATGCTCATGCGGTTTTGCTTTTGAATAGTAATGGTATGGATGTGTTTTATAGAGGGACGTCTTTGACGTACAAAGTTATTGGTGGTGTTTTTGATTTTTACTTCGTCGCTGGACCTTCGCCTCTTGATGTTGTTGATCAGTATACGGAGTTGATCGGACGGCCAGCTCCTATGCCTTACTGGTCTCTAGGTAAAAGCCACTTTCATTTCTCTGGTTTTTTTTAGTATACTTTCTCTGTTTCGGTTTAATATACTTTCTCTGTTTCGATTTTTATATAATAAGAAAATGATTAAATTAAATTATAAATAAATAAATTATGTAGTTCAATAGTTATAGATTAGATGGTAACAATTTTCTTGATTCGTTATTTTTAGAATTTATCATTATGAACTAATGAAAGTGTACAAAAAATTTTAAACTTTTTGAATCTATATTTTTTTAAATAAGTAAATTTTGAAATAATTAAATTATTTTGTAGTAATAATTAAAATTAGAAGGAAAATTTGTCTTATATGATTAGTGATTAATGATTGTGTTTGTGTTTGTGGTCTTGTGCTTAATGACGAGTAATTAGTACTATGAAACTAAGGTTTGACTCTATAGTCAAAAAATGGTCAGGCAAAAGTAGATTTGTGTATCATTTGCTAACCAGAATCTAATAGATTAATGTTCTGCATTAAAAGAAGATCTGGCTTTTAAACTAAACTATGTTTTGAATGGTCTTGTTACTGACACATGTAGTAATGAAGTTCTCATCGTAAAGCGGATCTGGTCTTTCCGACACAACTTTTAGAAAAAGATTACCTTTCTTGTGGGATATCTTGTGTGTAGATGAAGGTCGCTTTCTAATTATATATTTAAAAACGTGAAGACGTGTTCCATTACTTTCCTCTTTTGTTGATTTTTTCCTCTCCCCTTAGGGTTGAAAAATTAACTCTTGGTCCCAGTACGATCTTGATACTGGTCCATGGTAGAAAATGGACCACGGTTCTATTATTGAGTTCACAATAAAGAGAGAATCAAATCTTGATTTTGGCCATCCGTGTGACAGATTTATTAACTATTATTTTTTTAAATACTAATCTTGTTTGGATTAATCTTGTATTATAGGATTCCACCAATGTAGATGGGGATACCGTAACTTATCAGTCATAGAAGACGTGGTGGACAGTTACCAAAAGGCTAAGATCCCTCTCGATGTAATCTGGAACGATGATGATCACATGGATCAAAAAAAAGACTTCACATTGAGTCCCATCAGCTACCCTCGTGCCAAGCTATTAAAATTCCTAGACAGAATCCACAAGATGGGCATGAAGTACGTTGTCATCAACGACCCTGGCATTGGTGTCAACGATACCTACGGTGTATACCAACGAGGAATGGCCAATGACGTGTTCATCAAGTATGAAGGAAAGCCCTTCTTAGCTCAAGTATGGCCTGGTGCGGTCCACTTCCCTGACTTCCTAAACCCTAAAACCGTTTCTTGGTGGGGTGAAGAGATCCGCAGATTCCATGAGCTAGCCCCTATAGACGGTCTATGGATCGACATGAACGAGGTTTCGAACTTTTGTTCTGGACTATGCACAATCCCTAAAGGGAAAAAGTGTCCTACTGGTGAAGGACCTGGTTGGATCTGTTGCTTGGACTGCAAGAATATAACAAAAACAAAATGGGATGATCCTCCTTACAAGATCAACGCCACTGGAGTCACAGCACCCATCGGTTTCAAGACCATTGCAACAAGTGCGTTACATTACAACGGTGTAAGAGAGTACGACGCTCATAGTCTCTACGGCTTCTCCGAGACCATAGCTACACACAAGGGTTTGCTCTCTATCGAAGGAAAACGTCCTTTTATCCTCTCCCGGTCCACTTTCGTCGGTTCGGGTCGGTACGCTGCTCATTGGACCGGAGATAACCAAGGAACATGGCAGAGTTTGCAAGTATCAATCTCAACAATGTTGAATTTCGGAATCTTCGGTGTTCCCATGGTTGGTTCAGACATTTGCGGATTCTACCCGCAACCAACGGAGGAGCTCTGTAACCGTTGGATCGAAGTGGGAGCGTTCTACCCTTTCTCGAGAGACCACGCTAACTACTACTCTCCCCGTCAAGAGCTTTACCAATGGGACACGGTTGCCGTGTCAGCACGTAACGCTCTAGGTATGAGATACAAGATCCTTCCTTACCTCTACACGCTTAACTACGAAGCTCACATGACCGGTGCGCCGATCGCTAGACCGCTCTTCTTCTCGTTCCCTGAGTACACCGAATGTTACGGCTCGAGCAGACAGTTCTTGCTAGGAAGCGGTTTGATGATATCTCCGGTTCTTGAACAAGGCAAAACCGAAGTAGAAGCTTTGTTTCCACCAGGTTCTTGGTACCATATGTTCGACATGACTCAAGCCGTTGTGTCAAAGAACGGGAAGCGCGTGACTCTCTCAGCTCCGTTGAACTTCGTGAACGTTCATCTTTACCAAAACACTATATTACCTATGCAGCAAGGAGGGTTGATCTCTAAAGAAGCGAGAACGACGCCGTTTAACCTCGTTATTACATTCCCTGCTGGAGCTTCTGAGGGATACGCAACGGGTAAGCTTTACCTAGACGAGGATGAGCTTCCGGAGATGAAGCTAGGAAACGGACAGTCCACGTACGTTGAGTTCTATGCTTCTGTCGGAAACGGGACTGTGAAGATGTGGTCTAAAGTGAAGGAAGGGAAGTTTGCGTTGAGTAAAGGATGGGTGATTGAGAAGGTTAGTGTTTTGGGACTTAAGGGATCAGGACAAGCTTCTGAGGTTGAGATCGATGGAAGTTTAGTCTCGAAGGTTGAGGTAAGCTCGAAGGAGCATAGTTATGTGGTTGGGTTGGAAGAGGAAGGAGAGAGCAAGAGTGTGATGGTTGAAGTTCATGGACTTGAGATATTGGTGGGTAAGGAGTTTAACATGTCGTGGAAAATGGGTATTAGTGGTGCTAATTAATTTGGATGAATGAAAGATTATTAAAAGAAAGAAGAGATTAGAAGAGGTTTGGTTTTTCAGATTGTGTCTTGTCTTTTTACTAGAAGATGTTTTAGTCTGAATAAGAATTGCAAGTGAATGAAAAGTATCGTTTGTTTTTGGTGTTTTTCTTTGCATTTACTTTAGTTTCTGATAAATGGATAAGTTTTTCATGAATTATCAAAAATATCTCATAGAACCATATACGTTTTAGTATTTGTTTTATCGAAGCACATACTACAAAACCATATTTTAATAACCTTAGCTACAACAATATTTTGGTGTGTCTACATTTATTTTCCATGTAACTATCCGTTATTGAAAAATATTGTCACCATTTACATTTTAGTTTTGTAAGCTTAAAGCTTTCATACAGAAAGTATGACGCAATCGTCTGCAGCATACAAAACCCAAGACTATTTTTCATCAGTATCAATGACATGTAACGATCAATGATTCGTCATTTCTTCAAGTTGTTATATTTCCACTCAATGAAGACTTTTATAACCAACCATTGACCATAAATTCCATATAAATACTCCTTATGTCACCCCTGTGTGAAAAGCTGAATAGGTTTATCAACTTGTCCCCATCCTGATGCTCTCTATCATTGTCTTAATACACATGCAAGATCTAATAGGTGAATACAACAGAATCTTACAAAGTTAGGCAACAATCTATGACTAAGGACTCTAATCCAAAAGAGCCTAGGATATGAAAAGTCTAGCCCACACGATCCTTTATTCTAAGCCATGCGATCTAATGATGCTGCTCACACATCCAAAAACTTAGACTATTCCCTTTGACATATAGTTGTGAACCTTCTGGCAATTAATTGATAGAACCTTAATCATCACCATCTTATTTTTTAAGTTTGTAACGAGTGAGTGTACCGAGACGTGGTGAGCGGTGGAAAAAAACGCGTCTTCAAACTCATTAGTTGTTATTTTACACTCCCAACGACTTTTGTAAAACTGTTTTCTAACTCGTCGGCTTTTACTTCACTTCGTTATTATTTACACACACTGTTTAGATTTCAGATATCATTGACAGATACAAGAGATTCATGTTTGGTATTGTAAAAGTTTTAACAATAATGTTTTAGACTGTGTTTTTCACATCAGAGGAAAAGGTTTAGATAAATAATTTAGTAAGTCCTAGCAAAAAAGAAAAAATTTAGTAAGGTGACCTTTAGAATCGAGAAAACACACAGAGGGGTTCGCGAGTCCATGGCACAAGACAAAAGGCACGTGATAAGAGTGAATACGTGGAAGGAGATGAAACAGGTTAGGTGATGACAGTTTTTTGGGCGGGAAAGTGGGACCCAAAGAGAGTTGCAGGCGGCTAAATGGCGGGAAAAGGAGAGTTGCTCGGAGTCACGCGCCACCGTTTACGTGGCCCACCCCACCTTCTTCCTTCTTTTATGTTTCTTCGGAGAATATAACAGTTTTCTTTTCCTCAATGATTTATCGAATTTATTTAATATCGATATTTATGTTAAAAACCGGTGAATATTAACAAAATTTTAAGTTTTAGTTTGGTTCGATTCTTTTTTATTTAAACTTTCGAAACATATAAGTATTTGAAAATTCTAACCAAATTACTCAAAACTATTTAAACAAAATAAAATACCAAACTAAAAAAATTGGCTAACTTACAAAGTGTTTAAACGTAATTAATAAATTATGATATTTTATTAGTTTTAAATATTTAATTTCAGATAACTAATATTATCCACATATAACGTAAATATGAGGAATAGTCAAAGCCATACCCAACCGAAAAAATATTTCATTATTTAAAATATAAATATAATTATATAGTTATCTATGTTATATTTTATAACATATAAATAGTTTGTATACACCAAATATTTATAATTTAAGAATTTATATTATTTAATTCTATTTTTGTCATACAATTTTGGCTTGTTATAATTCATATTCACTTACCAATTATTCAATTAAATTAAAAACGAAATATAGTTAAATTTAGATTTAGCAGATTTCTTTACAAATATCTAGTTTATAGATTTTAAATTAGATTTTTTTACCCAAACTTGAAGACTTACACCAAAAATAACAGATTTATATCTTTAAAAAAAAATCTTGTAAAAACAGAATTTTCCTTTTCGGATATTAAGAATTTTGTGGGAAGAGAGCGTGAGAACCACGTTATGAGATTCTTGGCGGGCCATGATAGATGCATGACTCATGCGCCATTAATGTTAGAATTGTCGATACTTCTACCGTGTCTCCCCATAACAATACTATCATAATATTCATTTCCTTAATAAAATCACCAGTGTAACGCAAAAAAAAAAAGAGGAGAAAATAGTTTTTTTAACCCAAATAGGTTTGGACTTTGTCCCTTTAGTTTAAATTCATTAACTTATTGTCCTATTAGGCTAAATATTTTCTAAATGGCAACAATGCCCTTAAATTCACTTAAAATATCGTTTAAAAATTAAAAAAAAAATTTAATTAAAAAAAATTAAAAATTAAAAAATTTTCCTTTTAATAAAACGTTTTTGCCTTTGAATTTTCCTTTTTTTTAAAAAATCGAATTTTCCTCTTTTATTTTAAAATCAATTTTCCTTTTTTTTTAAAAAAAAATCGAATTTTCCTTTTTTTTTAAAAAAAAATGAAGTTTTAAATATGGTAATAGAATATTTTCTAAGATATTCTTGCTATATTTTCGGATCTAATAATATTTATCCGTAGAATTCAAATTCTACTAAACGTAGAACTGTGTACAAAGATATGAAATCAGTTTCTATGTGTATTAGAACGTTGTGCGAATTTAGATTCTGACTTCTACTTGTCTTAGATTTAAGTACAAATTTAGATTTCAACTTCTACTCTTTTTAGAACTATATGATAAGCGTGGAATGTGTATTCCAAACTATTTTAGATTCATGTTATCTCCGTAGAAAACATATTCTGCAATTCATAGAAATAGTGAACAAAGTGGATTCCGTATTCTAATCCGTAGAATACATATTCTAATTTCGGTAGAATTGATATATGAAATTATTATTTACATATTTTTAAAACAAGAAAAAAATATCACTATATAGATATAGAGATTTCATCATTATGTACTATTTTTTTAAAAAAAATTTGCTTCATAAATCTATTTTTTTTAATAATTTCGAAAATACATAAAGGGCATTAAAGTCAAAATTGGTACAAAATATAATTTAGCCTAAAGGGACAATATCCAAACCTATTTGGTCTAAAAAAACAGTTTCCCCAAAAAAGAGAGAGAGTCTTATGGTTAGTTCTGTAAAAAACGGAAGGTATATTAACTATTTTAGCCGGTCAATGAATGTGAATAGGCTATAAATTAGTAAAGATTAACTTACATAATAATGTAAAAATTTCTAATTGGTTGTTACTAATAAAAACTGAATATTTCATTCCCATATTTATCGCTCTTTCCTGTTGACCGTAACTAATAAAAACTGTATATATATGTTACGCATAACACAAAGAGCGTGTGACAATAGCTTCTTCTGAGCAAACAAAAAAACCGAAACAAGAGTGATTCACAGCAGAAACAAAAAAAGGTTAATAAATAAAATAAAATAAATATTCACTTCTTCGTTTTTCTCAATAACTTTATTAAAAGAATCGTTTTTTCTCTTCTTCTTCTTCTGGAGATTTGCGTATAAACGATTTATAAAAATCGAGTTTTTATTTTTATAAATCAAAGAAAAAATCTCATCCCCAGATATCTAATCTCTCTCTCTCTAGGGTTTAAGCTGTGTTGTGTTTCTTACTTCTTGTTGTTGTTGTCTCTGTGTCTTAAGAACAGGAACAGTGAGAGTTAGGGGTTTTCGTGAGAAGAATCCTCGTTAAAGCGTTTTGTGGAACGCGGATTTTATGTCGGCTGGGTTTGAATCAAAAGCTTTGATTTCATCTCTGATTTACAACATCCCTTGTCCGAATCCATCATCTGCTTCTCTAAACTCTGTTCCGACAAACGCTCTTCACTTCTGCTCTAAGCAGAGGAGGCTTGTTCTCGAGATTCCCTCTCTTTCCATGCGCTTAAGGCCCAAAAGGTATCACCTTTCTCCTCATTTCTCCAACCCTTTTACAAGATCTAAGACAGAGAACTAAACCCATGTCTTGTTTTAAATGTCTTCAGGACTTGTTCTGGCGTTGAAGTGTTTGGTGGTTTTCACATAAAGCAGCAAAAGTTTTCTTTTTTCATAGTTCGCTGAGTTTTTTTTTAATTTAAAATTATTATTACAAAACCCTTTTTTTTGATCTGGAGAGTTTTGAGTGATTCTGTTCTTGAGGATTTGGGGGTTTGTGTAAACGACAAAACAATGGTAGCGATTAGGAAACAGAGAAACAACTCTTTAGTGTCCCATCCTCAAGAAACCCAACTTTTTCGAAAAGTTAGGATCATTGTAGCTGATCCTTACGCAACTGATGACTCCTCTAGTGATGAAGAGGAGGAGATGAAGCCTAGGCCTCGTCCTGTGAAACGCATTGTCCGTGAGATTAACTTCCCACCTCGTGACGACCCTTCTTCACAGATTACTACTAAGACTATCAGCAAGAAAGGGAAGTCTTTGTTGGCTTCTTCTCGTGGTAGGTTGGGTCAGAACAAGCTTGTTGGTGTTAGGCTGAGGAAGTGGGGGAAGTGGGCTGCTGAGATTAGACATCCGATTACTAAAACGAGGAGATGGTTGGGTACTTTCCGTACACAAGAAGAGGCTCATCAGGCTTATAAAAAGAAGAGGAGAGAGTATGATGAACTTCTTGGTATTGTTGTTGATCCTGTCCCTGAGGTTTCTTTGTCTGAGAATAGTCAAAGCTCACGCTCTTCTACTACTAATCCTCCTGAGCAGGAAGATACTTCAGCTTCAGCTCTTAAAGAAGAGATCAAGATCACTACTACCAATGATGTTGATTTGGGGAAGGAAGTGTTGTTTGATTTCAACTTTGCTGATTTACAGATTCCTGATTTTGGTTTGTTTAATGATGGTGGAGGACCAATGAGTGGTGCTGGTGGTGGTGGAAATGATCTTGGTTTAGACTTTGATTGTTTCTTCACTGATGATCAGCTTGATGATTTTGGTTTATTGGATGATATTGATGGATTTGAAGATAGTGGTCCGAGTGCGTTACCGGATTTCGACTTTGCAGATGTTGAGCTTGAGTTAGCTGGCTCGAGTTTCCTTGATCAGGCCTCGCCTCTCAACATCACTTGCCCTATGAAAAGTTTTGCTACTTAAAAATAATTATAGTGAGAAGAGTGTTTGAGTTTGATGTTTTTTTTTGGGGGGTAGTTGGTTAAGACACACAGAGAAGTGTATGTTCCGGAGAGATGTAAGATGCTTAAGACACAATAAGTAGCCGGGTTTTGCATTTTAGGAGTTTTTATTTATTTTAAATTTTGTTTTAAGATGTAAAAGATGAAGTAATGAAAAGGTTGAAACTTTAATAATTGAGTTTGCTTCTCTATGTTCTTCATAATCCCCTTTACCAATCGAAAGTTAGATTCTAACGTTTTGCGATTCTAAAAGAATCTAGCAGAAAGTGACAACTCATCAAAAAATTTCACCATCACAAACATTAAACACTTACCGGTCTAGTAAGGTTAGTGAGAATTAAAAAGAGGGGAGTTGCACAGAAGTGGCAAACAAGTCAGGGGTTGGTTTTGTCAGGGTTATTTAATTATCTAACTTTATTTATAGCAGCTGTATTTTGCATTTTCAGAAAATTTTGATTGTATATGTAAAATTATAGAGGTGATTGGAAAACGAGGAAAAGTCAAAGGATGATTTTTATACTAGTGTTAGTAACTATCTCTTCCCACTCTCTTCCACTACTCTGTGGCTGCACATGCGGTTGTTAATATTTTTTCTGTCCGTGCGTGTTTATGTCTCAGTCACGTGATATACTTACAATAAGAAGGTGAGCCTGAAACGCACATGCTATGTATGAGGTGAGGTGAGGTGAGGAAGTGGGAGGATCTTGTGATAAAGGGTTTCAAACTCTTGAAAAGTATACTATTTTCTTTATAAAGTATTTCACATTCTCCATTCATATAATGTGTTTTCTGTTGGAGTTAG
The DNA here is from genome assembly GCA_932364175.1 of Eruca vesicaria subsp. sativa. Lineage (NCBI taxonomy): Eukaryota > Viridiplantae > Streptophyta > Magnoliopsida > Brassicales > Brassicaceae > Eruca > Eruca vesicaria. The sequence goes on along the minus strand of CAKOAT010107376.1, from coordinate 56,335 downwards.
GGCTTGAGGAAAGATGTGAATCATGTGATCCTTGGCTCATTAGCTTCTCGATTTAGTTCACGAGGTGTGATTTTTAAAGCTACTTTAACTTGTCTACAGCACCACTCTCACTTACCTTCATGTCCATACGATTCTCCCTGTTTGCTTTAGGCTCTTCCATGGCTAAAACATGTTACATCGTCTATGTGATCGCTCCAATGCCACTTATTAAACGGAGAGGCTTTTGTGGAAACCTTTTTCTTGGACTTGACACAAGAATTCAGGTCGGGTAGAATATTTTGGACTTGTAAGCCTTAAGAAGTTTTCAAAGGCCCATTGGGTTTCAGTTCTGTCAGAACTCTGGAAGCCCATAGAGACAGTCATGTTCATGTGTTTGTGATGATTTATGTAAGGTAGCCAGGTAAGACCACCCGCAACAAGGGGTCATTAGGGGGAATCCTTAGGGAAATATTAATTTTTTATAACTAATGGGTCCCATGAACAGTTAAAGATTTTAAGGATAAAATCTTTATGTAAGGATTGATCCTTACACTATTCATGGGCTCCACTGCCCACGTGACGGTTCACGATTGGTCAGGTTTTTTTATTTTAAAGAAATAATCCGAAATATTCTTATATAATGTGAAATACCCTTTTTATTTTTTCTTAAGGATTTCACCTAAGGATTCTTTGTTGCGGATGATTCCCCTAAGGATACTTTGTTGCGGATGCTCTAAGGCATATATGGTACTAGTATATATCGTTGTCAAATCAAGTAACGCACGATGAAAGTACTGTCTGCCTATCTCGGGTATTTATTTATGTTCACCCTTAAGTACACTAATCAATTGTCACTACTGTTACATATTTTCACATCAAAAGTTGAGAAAAATATATCTGAGTTTTTCTCAAGGAAAAAACTTATCCTAGTTTACAAAAGATATAGATCAGTGTCTACTTCATAGAATAAAAATTAATTTACAACTAAATCACTATGATTTGTTTTCTTAACTAAAAGTTTAGGCCAGTCTTTCAGCAGGTTTGAATAATTGTTGATAGAAAACAGCATATGATAGAGATAGACTATTATCAAAATCAAAATCAAAATCAGAATAAACTTCAATGGAGATAGTTGGGAAGATGATCTCCTCAGGGCATATCCCAACAAAATATTGGCTTTGGCCTCTAATTTTATCAAGATGCTATACATAGAAATAGACTCTTGAAGTATGAAAAATCATTTGCCAAGGAGGAAAATAACCTCATACAATTATTTTCTCCATGTACATTTATTCTGAAAGCTGATGGAATTGCTGTATTATGGACTATCAAATTGGTGTGACTAATAAAACACAGCCACAATATATTCATTTTATTAAATGAGATGCACAAGTACATATCAAGCTGGTGAACAGTTTCAGTCTAAACTTCTTTATCGAACTTTGTTGGCATTATAAATGATGTCACTATAGGGTTTTTTAATCTCGATTTCGCTAGATTTTTCTCTAGTTCGGTTCTTTTCATACATGCATGTATGATCAAGTGTAAAGATCTTGCATTCTTTTCTTTGAGTATGGTATTAAAATTTATGTTTGGCAAAAAGAATCATACCTGAAAAGATTTTGGACTTTATGTAAGATTTTGGTGGATCGTCGGATCTCGAGGCTTGTCTTCTTTCAGATACCTACTGTTTGATTTGCCTCATGTTTCCCAAGATCTCAAGATTTGTCTACTTGCACTTTCCAAGTCAAACATCGTAACTACTGTTTGGTTTCCCCCTCGTGTGTTTTCACTTTCAAATGACTATCGGGACCAAGAAGAGGAATTTCATTGTAAATATTAAAATATGAACTAGTATTTCACCCTTCTGTGCACCTAATTTTTTTCTCTTAAATACATTTTATTATTCGTTTAGCTCAGTGAAATAATCTCATGTTAGTTTACAAAAGAAAAAAAAATCTCATGTTACTTAACTTTGTTCTTTAAACACACTACCATCAATCAGTTATATAATCAATCTTCAGGTACATTTAATTCACGAGTAAGAAAACATTAGTACTTTAGTCAAAAAAAAAGAAAGAAAACATTAGAACTAATTCTTTCTTTCATTTGTGGAACCTTATTCATTGTGGTATAGTTATGAAAACAAAGTTTTCTTGGATATTTGTTAATGTAACAGTACTATTTTGCTCATATCTTACTACGTGATCATCAAATCAAAGTAGTTGCCAAACACTTTGATCTCGATTAAATCAAACGCTGACACGTCTCTGGTGTTTTTATATTTGTCTATCTCAAAACAACAAATATGAAAGATATGAAACTTTTATATCAAAGGGGAAACAGTCCTTATCATTTACCCTCATCACTTGCGTTTGTCTGGTGAAAACTAGAAATCGAAGAGAACTTAAAGAAAACATGTTTTCTTATAGCAATAATATACTTCCGTAAAAGAAAGCAAAATTGAATAGAGAACATAGAGAGCGTTGGGTGACGCTAGGCTCTACATTAACTCTTCTCCTCTACCCCTTCTCATGTTTGCCTTTATATCCTTCACCCTCCTCTCTCTCTTCTTAATTTACTCATCTACATAAACCTAGTAACAAAAGTTAATAAAACAAGCGTACTTACATATCTTTTTACATTGAACTCTCTCCCCAAGATGCCTCAAGAACCGATACCAGAGTTCTCTAGCTCGGTGAAGCTCAAGTATGTGAAACTTGGCTATCAATACTTGGTCAATCACTTCTTGAGTCTTCTTTTGATCCCTATCATGGCAATCATCGCCGTTGAGCTTCTTCGTATCGGTCCAGAAGAGATTCTTAATGTTTGGAGATCACTTCACATTGACCTAGTTTATGGTCTATGTTCTTGTTTCTTTGTTATATTTATCTCCACCGTTTACTTCATGTCCAAGCCACGTACCATCTACCTCGTTGATTACTCTTGTTACAAACCACCAGTCACGTGCCGTGTCCCCTTCGCAACTTTCATGGAACATTCTCGTTTGATACTCAACGACAAGCCTAAAAGCGTTGAGTTTCAAATGAGAATCCTTGAACGTTCTGGTCTCGGTGAAGAGACTTGTCTCCCTCCAGCTATACACTACATTCCTCCGACACCAACCATGGATGAGGCAAGAAGTGAGGCTCAAATGGTTATCTTCACGGCTATGGATGATCTTTTCAAGAAAACCGGTCTAATGCCTAAAGACATAGACATACTCATTGTGAATTGCTCTCTTTTCTCTCCAACACCATCTCTCTCCGCTATGGTTATAAATAAATATAAGCTAAGAAGTAACATAAAAAGCTTTAATCTGTCTGGGATGGGCTGCAGCGCGGGCCTGATCTCAGTGGATCTGGCCCGCGATCTGCTTCAGGTTCATCCCAATTCGAATGCAATCATTGTCAGCACCGAGATCATAACGCCTAATTACTACAAAGGGAACGAGAGAGCCATGTTGCTTCCTAATTGTCTCTTCCGCATGGGCTCCGCGGCAATACTTATGTCGAACCGTCGGTCTGACAGGTGGCGAGCCAAGTACAAGCTTAGCCACCTTGTCCGGACCCACCGTGGCGCTGATGACAAGTCTTACTACTGCGTCTATGAACAAGAAGATAAAGACGGGAACATTGGCATCAACTTGTCCAAAGATCTTATGGCCATCGCAGGTGAAGCCCTCAAGGCTAACATCACTACAATAGGTAATAACAGTACATATCATTTAATAATTTTAATACCCTAACAATGATATATCAACGGTGCAAAATATATATGAAGGGGTTGGTGGACATTCAACAATTTAAAATAGGCTCACTGACTATTTTAGCTCTTTTTGTGTGAACATTTTGACCCGCTTAGCTTTAGATTTGGTTCAATTTAAAAAAAAAACAATTATGCTATATATATATTTAGTTTAATTTAAAATACTTTTGGGTATGTTATATGTTCCATGAAATTCGGTTAGTAAAATTTTTAGTTTAATTTAAAAACGAATTTAATTAGCTTATCAATTCGGTTGCATGAATTTCGGTTTGTTATTTGTAAAATTTAAATGGTGTATAAGTTAAGTTTGGTTGGAGAAATTAAATGCATTGTTTGGTACGTCTTGTTCTATGGAAAAGTTAGCTTATTCCCATTCGGTTACATTAAATTCTGTTTGTTGATAAGAAAAATTATTACATATATATACATATTTTTACCAAAAAAAAAAAAAATATTACATATTCCATTTCGACTGCGTTAAATCCGGAGTTTTTTTTGGTTCGGTTTGAATTGAGCAGGTCCTCTGGTCCTACCAGCATCGGAGCAACTCCTCTTCCTCTTATCCTTAATCGGACGTAAAATTTTCAACCCGAAATGGAAACCATACATACCAGATTTCAAGTTAGCCTTCGAACACTTTTGCATTCACGCAGGAGGTAGAGCCGTAATCGACGAGCTACAGAAGAATCTACAGCTATCAGGAGAACATGTGGAAGCCTCGAGGATGACGTTACATCGTTTTGGTAACACATCATCATCTTCATTGTGGTACGAGCTTAGCTACATCGAGTCTAAAGGGAGAATGAGGAGGGGAGATAGAGTTTGGCAGATTGCGTTTGGGAGTGGTTTCAAGTGTAACTCTGCTGTGTGGAAGTGTAATCGTACTATTAAGACACCTAAGGATGGACCATGGTCCGATTGTATCGACCGTTACCCTGTCTTTATCCCTGAAGTTGTTAAACTTTGAACCAAACGAAACGTCGTCAAGTATGGTTTTGTAATGGTTTGGAATGGAAAAATATATTTCAAGAATGGAAAATGCGAATTGATATATATATACTCGCTCATGGATAAAGAATAAACTTGTTTTCAAATACTGAAGGAAAATGTGTTGGGCTTATGCCGGTTACAGGAGCCTAAAACTTCAGCTCACAATAGCTTAACTCGTCCGAAATATTTATATTCGATCTAGGAACAACACATCATACGGCTGTACAAGTTTTTGTTATCCAATACCCAACGTGCAAGGTGCAACGTAAAAATTTAGTTGTTAAAGGTTAATCAATTTTTACCAACTAACTTTGTTTATTTTTTTGTTTTTCGAAACTCTGTTAATTATTATAACCATCATTAGTCACATTACCAGCGAGGTCGCATGTTGTATGGTGTAGAGCAATATGATGTGTTGTTGTATTGGATAACACAACCCAATTGAGTTTCGTATTTGGTTCGTGATAAATTTAAAATTGGGTTGTGTCGAGTTCCGTTCAACGCTTTTTACCCACGCTCATCTATATTATTTACATGCGCTGGATCCGATAATTTGAGGGCTATAAACATTCCTAAGAGCATCCCCATTGAAGGTTCATGGGGGAGTTCACACGGAAATCAAGAAAAAAAAAATAATAAAATAATAAAAATCTATGAATCCCTCTCTCCTAAAGTTCACTCCGGTGAACCCCTCTCTCCTGAGGTTCAACACGTGGCAGCTCAGGATTGGTCTAAATTTTTTTTTTGTTTTTTTTTAAAATAAAAAATAAAACAGAAAATTTTTAATAATACAAAAATGATTCAATGAATCCCAAGAGGGGGTTCATTGATGTGGATGCTCTAAGGAATTTCTTTTAAATTGTTTGTTTTTTCATGATTTGAGGATTGTGTTCATATGAAAAACCTCTAAAATTTTTGGGGACCAGACTAATGTTTCATATGGATTAACCCAGATCCGAACCTGATTGTCAATTAATAAACTATGAATATATGATTTCCTAGATGCACATGGAAAAGTTTAAGGTTTAGTGATTTCTTACCTAATTTATTCAATAATTAAGCACTCTATTATTTTAAGTTCGTACAGATGCTAAAAACTAGAAACATCATATTCCAAGTAAACGAATAAAGCCAGGCGTTGTACATGTTATCCATAGATCCTCTTATCTTCTCAACAAAAGGTTGATGTCTTTGTTTTTTTGAAATTTTCTGCATATTGATGTGGTCCAGCACAAACCATAGTTGATAGTTATCTTTATTTTTCTTTTAACCCAATGTTTTTAGGAATATTTAATTTTGCACTTCGTTTTCCATTCTTCATTTTATTACCTTTTCCAGTTTTCTCGTACAATATCTATTTCTTATTACTTCGGTTATTCCCAACCTACGTATCCTTTTACTATTACAAAATGCACCAAATTGGAATTGCACACACACATATACACACAAAACAAAATATTAACAATAGCTAGTTGTCTCTTAAATTTGAGGATGAACATGTAGAAAATAAAGATATAGATATATCAACACCATAGTTACATATCATGCTGATTACTCTGGACTCAATCCAACACAACCAATCAAAAGTTTCTCTTTCCAAAAACTCACGAGACTATCCAACTTTTCCATGGAAAATAAAATTAATAAATAGCAAATTCCAAAAAGTAAGGGATGATTAGGCAGCGAAAATGACAAGTGGACCATAAAGATATCCAACGACCAATTAAATCACTAAGAAGAGGATCATCTTGAAGAACTAGACCAATAAAAATAGAGATAAGACCTCTCTACATGGCCCTCATAAGTCTCATAAACAACAAAAAAGTGCATCAAAATTTAACTTTAATCACACTCCCAAAAAATAGTTCACATCGTGTGGGACATGCACAAGACTACAACACCTCTAAACTTAACCTTTCCTTGCCTCATAAAACCAAAAGGTAGTCTCCCTTTTTATAGCCACTTCTCTATAACTGAAACCTTTGAAGAGAGTCGATAAACATTCTTTTTGCAAGTGAGACTTGACAACTAGTTTTTACTCAAAGTAAAGGTTTCTAGTTCTCGTTGATGGTCATAGATAAATAGAGTTACAATATGATGAAAAGTTTGGCTAATGTGGTCGAAGGAAAGACGGCGAGGGCATGCGACAGCTGCGTGAAGAGGCGGGCACGTTGGTATTGCGCAGCTGATGATGCTTTCCTTTGCCATTCTTGTGACGGTTCGGTCCACTCAGCGAACCCTCTTGCCCGTAGGCACGATAGGGTTCGCTTGAAATCGGGTAGCCCCAAAAAGAAATCCTCACCACCTCATGCAGCCACGTGGCATCAGGGCTTTACACGTAAAGCTCGGACGCCACGCGGGGGCAAGAAGAGTCACACGATGGTGTTCCATGATCTTGTGCCGGAGATGAGCTCGGAGGATCAGAGCTTTGAGGTGGAAGAGCAGCTCATCTTTGAGGTCCCAATGTTTAACCCAATGGGTGATGATGAGCAACGGCTAAACAAATCTGTGGAGACAAAGAACGAGATACCTTTGATGTCCATGTGTTTCAAGAGCAGCGACCAAGAAGATGTCAACGCTGAAAGTTGTCTGAATGGTTTATTCCCGACCGATATAGAACTAGCTCAGTTCTCAGCTGATGTGGAGATTCTCCTCGGTGGAGGGACGGATAGAGAATTCAATGCCATGGAAGAGCTAGGGTTAGGTGAGATGCTCAAGATCGAAAAAGAGGAAGAAGTAGTGACAATAGAAGTGTGTGATCTAGATGACGCTGATGAGACTACACCATTTGAAATAAGCTTTGATTATGAGTACTCACAAAAAACCGAAGAAGAAGATGTGAATAAGAATATTATTGACGTGGAAGTGAATGAGATGAGTGGTTCGGTTAAGGAAGAGAAGAATGAGACGGTTCATATGCTTAGATTGGACTACGAGTCAGTGATTTCCACTTGGGGAGGTCAAGGAACACCATGGACCGCCCACGAGCCACCTCAAGTAGACCTCAACATGCTCTGTTGCTCAACCGATTCCATGGTATGTATGCAACCATTTGCATTGTTCTATCTATTATTCAATACATTCTATTATACAACTACAACATGATAACTTATGGTCGAGACCTAGACTAATCCCAAAAGTATGTGAAAAAGTCATATTTTATTGCAAGTTAGTAGAAATAATTTTTTTTTATCGCTGGACCACTCTGGATATTACTAATAATGTCATAAAAGATAGCATTTGTTTCTAATTAAGAAAACTTAATTAACACATGTCGTGAATAATTAGGTTGAGAGTGGTGGAGAGGCTCATCATCACAACCACTTTCGGGGACTAGGGTTACACATGAGAGATGCTGGTAGTGGAGGAAGAGAAGCTAGAGTTTCAAGATACCGAGAGAAAAGAAGGACGAGGTTGTTCTCCAAGAAGATAAGGTATGAGGTTCGTAAATTGAATGCTGAGAAAAGACCTCGTATGAAAGGAAGGTTCGTGAAGCGATCTTCAATCGTTGCTGCTCACTAAAAAGTACTTTATTAATTAACTATAGATATTCTCTCTGCGCTCTTCTTACTTCTTTGTTGCTTTATTTTACTGCAATGTTAGAAATTTTGCTGGTTTTGTGAGCTATGTATGTAATATATATTTATATCTATGAGCCAAGAAAAAAATTATCCTGTAAGGGATGGTTTGATAAAAACATGATCTCGATTGCTACCGCTATGTAAACATATGTATTGTCACAAATATATCTGCAAAAGACTAAATCTCAAAGAAAATGGGATTATGTTGGTTTGTATTACGTACGTAGTGTGGTTCATGCGAGTATGTATTATATAAATAGAGACAGAGGAAACTCCGATCCATTTGCACGGGTCGGTGGTTGAGTTGTAATTAATTCTATTATAAAAAAAAAGATCCAGTGGAATCGGCGGATGTTCTTAATCAGAGCTCGAAGAAGATTATAATTATTATTTTGGTTTGTATTATGTTCTAAATTTCCAATCGGCAAAAGTGAATTAGTTTACATTATCTGGTTTTCTCGTTGAGTCTAGCTAATATAATTCGTTTCTATACAATCATCATAAATATTTGTTTTATTAACTTTGAATCATTGTACAACCATAAATTGGTCTGTGGCATAAGAAGAAAACATATAGTACTTATCAAATAATGGTACTTTTTTTGTTGTTATGAAATGAAATGTTCCAACCAGTTTTGTTTGGTAGGGCTACAGTTTTGATAATTTGTAAAGATTAAAATCTCACAACATCATATTTCTTAGTCGTTATTGGACATTTTTAGTCGTCAGATTCAAAAATATGCGACAACGACTTAGAGATATGATGTTGTAAAAACTTACACAATTTGAAATGAAATACTAAACTGTAAGAATTTTTTATTATAAAATCCAAAGATATTAGAATAGGTTAGATAAGATTTTCAAAATATATTAGAATAAGTAAAGGTTCATAACTTTTTTGGAAGGAACTAAGAGCACCATTATCCTACACACCCATAATGGGTTGCTTAATAATATAATTATAATATTTAAGGAATTTATTTTGGTAAGCAACCTAGTTAAGCAATTTGATTATTTACCTCTTTTATTGCAAGTGTTTTGTTTTAGGTTGCTTAAAAATTTTAATTTTTTTTTTATTAAACTCATGAGGTACAATACCCTTTTCAGCTTTCTTCTCCTACCAAAAAGAATTCTCATTTCCAGTGCATCCACCGAGAGACATGCATGATTAAATAACCAAATAAAATGATTAAAACTTGCGACAGAACAAGGAGAATCATAATATAAGACATGCATGATTAAACTTAAAAACATCTTACCTTTCGGTTGGAGGAGAGACACACCGAGGCGGAGAGGCGAAACAGAGGCAGAGCGGCGTAAAGGCAAAAGAGAGGTGGAGAGGCGAAACAGAGGCGGAGTCATCACCGTGACAGCCAAAAACAGACGCCAATTGATTCATCAGCGAAGAGAGGTGAAGAACGAACGGAGAGATCAGTCGCCACTTCTTCGATTACCATCTGATTTCGAGAGTTTGAGACAGAAAGAGAAAAAATAAAGAGAGGGAGGCTGAATGGTGGACGCGTGTCCAATTAGCAACGTCCCTTTGTGCGCTTAATTAGGCAACGTTGCCTCTAATAATATGTAATTTTCATTTTTATTTAATCACAATTAAACTAAGCAACACCCATAAGCAACAGAGATAATGATGCTCTAATGAGTTAAATATTTCTGACTTTTCGTACCTCTCTTTTTGTGGATGCGGACGACTGAGATTTTAAAAACTACTAAAAGATTTATATGATTAATACATCGGTCAAAAACGGATGCGTTTGTTGGAATACTTATGATTGGTTAATTAGTAAATAAAATAGTGGTTAGATAAGAAATTAATAATATTAATACTTAATATAATTAAAAAATATTAAACATCATTTTATTAAATTAAATATACATTTATAAGATCGTAATACCATTTTTTCTTAAAAAAAGTATAGAAAATATTTTTATTATAAATTTTATAATATAAATTAATATATATATATATATATATATATATTATATTTCATTGAAGAAAATGATCCCCTTTTAATGGTTTTGATTCTATATAAAAAATAATTAATGTTTTAAATTAAAATAGTATAGATACTAATATATTGTCACTAATTTTATGAACAAATTAAATTTTTCACTAATGGTATTATTGCTTTTCAGTTTTTGGACCTAAAAACTATATACTTAAGTACATATCAATATCTATTTAATGGGTTAAATAAATGGGTTAAATTCTCTTTCTAATTATTTTTAAAGTTTCTTGCAAAAAAAAACTTAATGAACGTAAATTAATTAACTATATTAATATTATTTTTCTAAAATAAAACTACACGGTTACATACAATACATTTACACGATTCAATACAATCTTTTGGTGAAAGAGTTATCTTGATAAGGTGTAATTGAGAATATTGACATAGGATAGTGTCACTGAAACTTAAAATCTGCATTAATTTTAAAAAAATATATTAAATATTAAAATTTGGTAACTAAATGATTTTACGAATTAATTACAAAACTAAAAAAAAAATTGGGCCACTTTATATGTTTTAAAATATTTAATGGAAAATATAACTGTTAAATATACAATTTTGCTCAAATACAAATTTCAGATATAATCATTGTTTAACTTACTTATAATAAAATATGTAAGAAAAATAAACATACTAAATTTTGTAACATACATTACGATTTATGGAGCATCATGATATTTAATACTTTTTGTAATTTTGTATGGAGCCTCCAAAATTTTAGGACCGTCCCTGCTGTCCACAATCGATTACGCTCGCTAAACCTAGATTTTATTTTGAAAGGTTTAGACATAAAACGATTTACAATATATATGATGATTGTTGTAAAACGTCAATAATTGGTATCATCGAACGCGTTTTTGAGTGGTAGCTTGCTAGTGGTAGCTTGCTAGTGGTAGCTTGCTAGTGTAGCCGTAGGACTAGTAAGGCCGGTCACAAGTTCATGGTAAATATTTTGGTTAGCACTTCTCATGGTTTGGAAGAATTATAATTTAATAGGAGATAGATAATTTTGGATATATCGATAATAATCGTATCATCGTATATCGTATACCAATTTTCGGATGATAAAAAAAAAAGAAAAAAAAAGTAAACTTTGGCCAATTTGGTGCTATTTCAAAATTGTAAGACATAGATTTATATATGGTTCTACTTCATAAGAGATTTATTATCAAATAGAAATGGATGCATAAAATTGATGTAACAATAGATGTTAATGAGTTATAGAATTAAATAAATAAATAATCTGACATCATAGTTGAGACATCTCATGCCTCAAAAGTTATATTATATTAAATATTATTACATTTTACTTTAAAAGCTAATTAGATAAAATAAAATGTAATTTTTTTTTAAGAATTAAAATGAAAAACATATTTATAATATGAGTGAATGAATTGCATTCCTTTTAATATACAATAGTATTTTTTGAAAAGAAATATAAAATAATATTTGTTACTTGATTTTAAAGATAAAAAGGAAACACCATAAAAAAAAATCTTTATTTTCAATTTTGAAAATGAATGGCACTATAGAATGCAAATGACTATTGATTTGAAGATGGTTTCAAATATGTATTATCTGGCATGGCATGTACATTATTGCTAAAATCACTTTCTTTTCTCAAACGAGACTATAAATACAAATACAAAAGAAGAGTCTATAAATACAAGCTTACACTACAGTACTCCACGGAAGGGGCGAGTTCTGATTAATTATATTTCCTATCACATGGTAAAACATTTAGTACTAATATTTCGTTTATAAATTCATATGCAAAAGGTGTTTCAAAAGAATTGTTTTCCTTGTGATTATTTTAATGAAGCCCGTTGATACAGAAATTTATAAAGCAAACCTAACCTCAAAAATATATCATATAACACTTTGAAACGACCTCTATCAAATATTCCTTAGCCTCATTATTCACATCAATAGCAAGTTTTATACACATATATAAGCGAGTAAACCAATTTTGATTTGCTTTTCATTTTTCTCCTTTTAAATACAAGGTGAAATTATTAACTACAAAGATAGTTACGATAATAATGCTATCTATTCCTTGTCTTTATCATAGCCTCTAACCAAGTCTGAGCTCTAAGCCAACCTCGTTGACATCGACTTGATCATCAAACCCAATGTTCGAACTTTGATTTAATGGAGCTCCCCTTCCACTCTCCACAGTCTCCAACGCCAACTGACCGTAGCCATGCGTTGCACAAGAACTCTGGAGATGCCACGTGCCATGACTACATTCGCCTGGTTGGTAATTCATGGTCGCATCAGCAAGGCGTTTGAAACGGTCAGCTTGTGCATTGGTCTTGCTACCATTAACACGTGGGGACAGGGCCAGACTCTCCGAACTACCTCGACCCGTTGCTGGATCTTTCGCCACGTGGCGTATGTCGTAAGTTCTGTGAGGAGGAATGATCTGATGCGACGCGGATGCACTGGGAAGAGGTGTGTGAGTGATGGGTGAACCGTTGAGTACGGCATCAACGGCGGCTTGGCACTGGGCCCAATTTCCTGAACACATCAAACCAACTGAGCCGTCGACAGGGTTCACAATCCGACCACACGCCTCGTATAGAAGTGACCTAAATATTGCTAGAAAATTTACAAAATACAATGAAGGTTATGGAACTAAACTGGAAAATGAAAAAAAAAATGTCCCTACATTAAAAGGGATGTGTGCATGTAAAGGGTGTGTGATAGAATCTAAAATAGACATTTAGATCATTGTTTTATATAATGTCACCATATCTCTCTTACACCTCTCATAATCCCAATAGATTGTAAAAAAGTATAATTCAATGATTTTTTTTTGCTTTCAGTGTGTACCAGGACGAAGATGGTCAGGACCAGATTCTATGAGGTTAAGGAGACCGGCTCGACCGTAGAACTTGGCTAGGAAGAGTGTAGCATTGGCTTGGGAGTCTGCGGATTTGATCCATTGAAGGCATGGTCTTATGATGCAATCTTGGTTGCAGCCCTTGCGTAGGACTCTACACCCATTGCAGCTGATTCTCATTTTCTATTTATAATATGTTTATGTTTATATGTATAAAATGTGTGTAAGTTTTCTTGAAAGTGAAACTCAGAGAAGTGGTGGAGTGTGGGCAATTTGTATTTATAAGGAAGAAGTTACTAATGAATCATAAAGTGAGTTGGCATTATTATTTTTCATCTTTTGCGTTTCTTGGAGAAAGTGGTGAAAAAACTCTGGTGCAGTCCATGCTTTATGATTACTTTCTAAAGTAGAAATTAATAATTTTAATTAGAATTATGTAGTTGTGTTTATAAGTTTTTATTTATTTTACTGGTTAGTGTTAGAAAAGAAGAAAAGGCCAAGAAAAAGAGGTTGTGTGTTTCAGTGAAATTAGCATTTTGTTTTGGCAAAAGTTGGGGAGCTCATTCTTCGGAAATGCCAATATCGTCTTTCTTTCCATCTTTAAAAGCCTCCATGCATCCCAATATTACGATTTTACCACTTACTTTACTATATTCTGTATTAGTAATTACTTTCTCCGTTTCAAAATATTTCATACTTATTAAAAAAACACATCAATTTTTTCTAACTATAAAGTTATTTTTCATAATTAAATATTCCCTATAACTTTTAATCAATAGGATTCTAATAAACACAATTATGGTTTTTGAAGTTTACAATTTAACATTTAATAAATGTACTGAAAACGTAAAAAAATGTATTATTTTTTTGCTTATCTGGAAGTTCTGGGGACAAGATCCATAATCTCCTAGACCCGGGATCCGGCGGATATTGATACCATGGAGACAAGGCCCATGGCGTAAAATATCCTTCCCATGGTGAATCAAATCTAGGAGCGCAACATTACCAACGCCTACGGTTAAATCAACTGGACTACCACATCTATAGTATTAATAAATGCATTAAAAATGTAAAAATAATGTATTTTTTTTTAAAATATATTATTTTGAAACGAATATTCTTCTAAAACATGAAACTTTTTGAAATAAAGAGAGTAGTAATTGCGTCTCCCTCAGCTCAACCTACCTTCAAAATCTTCATATCATCGTATGCAAATCCTTGTCATATATTATCGTTGGGTTACGTGGGACTGTTTTACTACTCACCTTTACCTATATTCGTAATTACGTTCTCACAAGTTAAGCTAACTTTGAAATTTAAATTAAAGCACATGAAAAGATGAAGTTGTGCAGTTACAAAAAAAAAAAGATGGAAGTTGTGAGGGGTATTTGCGTAATTGAGTGTTGGCGGAGCCGCGGAGGCCCAGAGTATACGAGGAAACTTTGGAGATGAAAAGTGGGAGACATGCACGAGAACCACCCCCCATAGATGATACCGACAAAATAAACAAATCAGAGTAGAAGTTTTGAACTTTTGTGTAACAAATTCTGATTAGTAACAACAAAAGAAAGAAGGTGGCAGTGAATTGCACGCGAGATAAAACTTCTCTACATGTTCAGACCCTTTTGTTTAACCAAAGCCTCTTTCTACTCCTGATCTTAGGGAAGGCTCTACGGATTGGACCGTAACTTTACGTGCAATAACACAGTATTTAGTAGGGTCTAAGCTCTACATAGCTCATAGTTTTGGATTTCATCTATCATCTATGATAATAACACGGTTAATATCACACCTTACTTTGATAAAAGACATGCAACATCAAATTACTTATTTTATACTTTTTTCCATTTTATGATATAAATTAAGTGTTTGGTTTTTCAACATATAAGATGTTTTGACCAATTATATTTTACAAGTTTGATGATTGATTGAACTATTTTCGATTTATGTTAATGATATTTTTATAAAATAATATTATAATTATGTTTTATACATAATATCTTACATTTAGACCATCTTCATTGGAACTCTATAATCTCTTCTATATTCTTCTCTAAAACAGAGTATAGAATGACTCCATTTTCAGAAAAATGTTGAAGAGTTTATAGTGTTCCTTGGAGATACCTTTATAAAGGGAGTATGATTTTTACTATCATATCTTTTTCTTAATTCTTAGGATATTTTCACTTTATTTTCACTCTAAAATAGAGTTTAAAATAAAATAAAAAGCTTTAATAAAACTTAGTTTTTCTTTCTATAACACAGTAAAAGATGGTATTCTAGAAATATAATATTTTTTTTATTTATCCTTTTATTTTCACTCTAAAATAGAATACTATTGGAATAAATCAACTCTATTATATATTTAGTTGTTTTGTTTTGAAAAAAAATAGAGAGAAATATATTTAGCCTTGAAATTTGTAAAGTTGTAATATTCAATTTTTGTTCTTGAAGCTAAATTACAAACATCTTTTTGTGTGCACAATTACAAATGTTACGGTTATGATTTTAAGAAGAAAACAAAGAACATAGGACGTGTGTCAATAAAACTTACCCATTGGTTTTTGGTATAAGAAAAAGAGATTTTATGTTTATTGGCTATTACGAATTAAATTTTGGATTTGTTTAATGTTTACTACTCCCACTGTTTCAATATAATTTATGTCTTAGAAAAAATATCTTGTTTATATAAGATACATATTTCACATTTTCAATGCATATAATAAACGTAAATTGTACATTTCTATAACATTAACTGTGCTTACTAAATTTTGATTGGATAAAAATTATGAAAAATAACTAACCACAAAAAAAATATATTTATTGATATGTTTCTTTAATATATGTGAAAATTCTAAAACATTAATTATATTAAAATATAGAAAATAGTTTTTAAGAAAACATTAGACACGAAGGGGATGGTGATTTTACCATATCGCCTAAAAAGCTAAAACGACTAAACCAACACCTAAATTATTTATTAAACGAGTGTTTAGAAATTATAACAAATCTACTAAATATACATAATGTTTCACACAATTGTTATTCACAAATGATAAATTTATCTTATTATATTTTCATAAGATTTTATATTATAATAAATTAATTCTTATAATTTATAAATAATAATCTATTTTATTTATTATGATAAAATATTAAATTTGTTTAGGTGGTTTAGACTGCTCAAGCAGTGGTGAACAAAATGAGAGCGAGAATGCCGTTTTGAATAACATAAGCATTGGTGTTTCCTCAATCTTCCGTGGGGAGGTATTGTCAAAACCCTGTACTCAAGAATCTGGCAAAGGTGATATTGCCACTTGCGCTAGCATATTCTAACATCGGTTGCATGTGCCATGTCACATACCTTGTATATTAACCTCATAAATATTTGGGTTGAATTCTTTTGACAGATTTTCAAAATGTCTCGAAGTTTCTATACTTGAATGAAATAAAATTTGAGACTGTAAGAAATCCTTTCTAGAACCTGAAAATTTTAACTAAACAGACTCGAATAGCCAAATACCTGAACATACTTCCAGTGACACCTAGCCATTGGATATGTCGTAAGTGTATATATAATTATATATGCTTGAAAGGGTTAATTCAACCTAGTCTTAAACATGGTTAATTTAACCCTACAACGGGTCTGTTTGTAGTTCTTATACGGGTTAATTCAACGGGTTAATTCAACCTAGTCTTAAACATGGTTAATTTTACCTATGAGCTGATTGCTTCTACTTTAGAAAAGGTTAACCTCAATGTTTTATTTTGATAAAGTAGTCGGAAAAATCAAATTTGAAAACTAAAGTTAGTGTCTTAGAGTAACTCCAATGAGGAGTTATCAACATATTGGGATGGTTCTTACAAGTGGACAAGTGCCCCTTGCACTTTGAATATTCGATTGCTGGAGCTGTTGTGAATTTGCAACTTGCAATTTGCAGTCTAAACTCATTAGGGGCAACAATGAACTTTGGAATGGTCAGCATCGTATTTCAGAAGCGTAAGAGCATGTTTAATGCATGTTGCTTAGAGAGTTACTTAGGAGGAGAGGAGTGTTTAATTTGAAGAGAGAGAGTTGCTTAGGAGGAGAATAGTTGCTTAATTAGAATAGTTGCTTAATTAAGCAACTATTCTCCTCCTAAGCAACTCTCTCTCTTCAAATTAAACACTCCTCTCCTCCTAAGCAACTCTCTAAGCAACCTCCATTAAACATGCTCTAAGAGTTCGAAACTCTCTTGAATGGAGAACATTCTAAGTATGACAATCGAATGAGACTAAATATGATGAAAGAAGTGACCGATTATGATATAGGAGAAAGTATCAGTTTAACTTTTTCTCAAGTTTGATGAGATAAGAAAACGTGATTGTGCTACGTGGCAGAGTCTATGGTCCAAAAATTTACGATAAGACTCGATGTCGACCAATAAATTCTTCTCAGTTATCTTCATTTCTTTATAAAAATGTCCGCTCATGATTCATGACTCATGTAGCCAGATTCACTATTATAAACTCATAGTCCCACTAGTATGTCGGTACAGTATTACAAACATTTCCATTGTTAATTTGTAACCATATAGTTCAAGAGGTAATCAATGCGGTCACGTGATTATGTTCATAACTAAAGCCCCAAAATTATATATACAAGGGAAAATTGTTTTTTTTTTTAAGTCAAAACAATTAAGACTTTATCCTTTTAGATTAAGTTATATTTTATACCATTTTTTATTTTAATGCCTTTAAGTATTTTTGAAAATTAATTAAATAAATAGTTTTACGAACAAAAAAATTAAAATAATAACTAATAATGAAATAACTATATCAATTTAGTGATATATTTTCCAGTTTCAAAAATATTTAAATCATAATTTTATATTTTGTTCAGCAGATATCAGAATTGACATTGACGTTATATGAAATAAGATATAAAATCATGTTCTACGTAAATAATAATAACTTCAGACTATTTCGAATATACATTCCTTGTTTAATCTATCCTTCTAAACTCAGTAAAAATCAAAATTTAAACATTACAATAAATATAAAATATGTAGAAATCAAAATATACACATTATTATAAATTAATCTAAAACTTGTAGAAATTGATTTCAACCATTCTTATTGCATTCTACATATAGTAGAATACATATTCTATAAATAAGAATAAAAAATTTCAAAAATTTGAAAATAAAATATTTGAAATATTTTCTCTTAAGACTTCGAAGGACAATCTACTAATTGTTTTGGTCTAGATGAAAATTTGTATTTTATTCTGGTACTAAAATACTTATTTGCGTCTAGTTCAGTTCTGGTACCAAATTGGATCAGTAACATGCATTTTACGATTTCAAGATGAGGCTAATGATATAGAATGGTGTTGTGACTTTTCTACTCTAAATATATATGTATATATATATAATTTTATATAAGAAACCATATTAAACTAAATTAATTAGTACATAATTCCTAATATAGTTGACAAAAAAAAGTAAAATCCCGAATATAGTTGACCCTGCGATTTGTAGGTGTGGCTACCCAACAGTTAGAGACTTTCGCGTACCTCTCTGACCTGAGCGAGGTGTCTTTGGCTTAGGAGGTTGATTGCCTTTTCCGCAATAAGTGAATTCATTGCGTTGAGTTCGAGTTAGAGGTAAAATTTAATTAATTTTCAATTTTCCATAAAAGCTCTCTACTCAATTCTAAAAGTTTCGTTTACAATCAAAACCATACTGAACCCAAGTGAAAACTTGGTTTTTGTTGTGCATGACTTCTATCTAATAACCCAAACCAAACGGGAACCAAATTTTAGTTGATCAAATGAAATGATAATTAGATTTTTTTTTTTTTTGACATCATGAGATTTAGATTAGATGTAAGCAATTAGATGCAAAGTTGAGGGCAGCTAACCATTATCGGAGGCATAATGTTTCGGAATTTGGCTAGACTCTCTTGAAACAAGCGTAGGGCGTATATATACGCAATAAACAATTTAACAATACATTATTATTAAGGTATGGACAAAGTTTTTAAAACAGACTAATTCTTCAATCTAGACAATTACTTTCAGATTAACCCCATATAAGGAAAACTTATTTAGAAGGAATTAATTATAATACTTCTTTTCTTAAGGAAAAGGACTATGAGGAATGAGTCAGATTCTTGAGGTCCCAAATATCATCGTCCCAAGCAACGTCGCTGAACAATAAACTGTAGTTTCTTCCAACAAACTCAACGTCCCAAAAAGGCAACCATACGTTGCTCCACGTCATCTCCTCCACCATTCCACTGCACCACAATTTCTCATCCTCAGCCACCGCGGCTGCAACCGCTACCGCCATGGCTGCGGTAGCCAATGATGAGTCATTCTCCTCTTCCTTCATCTCCTCTCTCGGTCTCTTCATATTAAAAAAAAGTGTTAGTAGTGATGATGTGATTGGTGTGATCTTGTTGAAGAGTGAAGTCGTGAGGATATTTATAAGGAGAAAGAGGAAGTGGTTAATGCAATGAGACATATGGGAGTTGGAGATCGAGAGAGACGTGAGGATTTGTTTTTTTTTTTTTAAATTGTTTTACCGACATTGGTTTTTCATGTACCTCAGTTGCCTAGCGTCACACTCATACATCTGTCTGCTTTCTTTTGCCCTACGTGTCCTTTTTCTTTTTTTCTCCCCACTCCAAATATCTTCTGCAGCTGCAGCGTCTAAAGTTAAAAGTTAAAAGTTAAACAAAAATCAAAGGGATTTAATTTCTGTAAAGATAGAAACAATATTTATATAATTTTAAATATAAATGCTACAAAATACCAAATTGTATTGATTCATTCAAATCAGATGTAGTCCGAGTTTTGGAAAAGGTATAAATGTTAAAATAAAAATATGTGATACGTCTATAAAAATAAAAAAATATAAATATATGACATAAATTTGATCCAAAACATAGTACAGAATTATTAGTTTGTAGGAAAAACAAATGGATTTAGAATATTTTAGATTTGAAAGTTTTGATTAATTAAAATTGGTTCAGAACATTTAATTAAATTTTAAATAAAATTAAACGAGGAGAGACTAAACAACCAAACAAATCATAGTTATTTTAAATCACTCTTATTGCTTACAAAAGCATATGTTAAAAAGAAAAATAACTTCCTACCTAAATATGTTTAAATAAGCGCTTACAAAAGAAAATTAAAATTAATCAGTTCAGTATAATTTTATAGTCATGTTTCAATATTAGTCGACATATTTTAAATTATAAAATGTGATGGCCAAGTCAAAATAAAACTGGCGACTACGAACAAGTCAGCGAAATGATTCAACTTGAAGCTCATTTAGTTTTATCTATATGGAGTATTTAATTTGACGGCAGTTTCGTGTTTATTTCTAAAGAAAGAGCATGCTGCATGCTTCGCTAGATTTATCTGTCTTTATTTATTTTAATCGAAAAGATAAAATATAAACTATCTCGATGTGATGTTAAAGAATAATCGAACCAATCGACTTTGATCAAACTGAAAAAAAAAATTAAATAAAAAAAAAATTATTTACTTTGAAAAAGTAATCATAGAAGTGAAACCGAAATGAGTGAAAATCAAAACTAAATCAATTTAATATAAAGCATTGGATACATGGATTCCCAAAGAGTTTTTTTTTGTCATTGTTGAAAATAAAATATATTAAAAGGGATCATGATTAAGCAATATATTTAACTTAAAGTTTAACTAAGAGTATGATGCTAGAGTTAAAATTAATTCAGTAGTTCTAACATCCTTATATTATAAGATCATAAGTTGATGCTAACTTTTGAACTTTAGCTTTTAAACTTACATGTAAATCAGGTTTCATAAGTTCGCAAATCACGATAACAACATCGGTTATTAAGACATCTCCAACCCCATTTTATTTTCTACAATAACATAGAATTTAAAGGTAAAATGTTCAAATAGTATTTTATTTTGCAATCTATAATAGAGTAAAAAATGTGTTTACTCTATATATAGAATATTTACTTTTTATTCATCTCTCTATTTTTTTTTTATTACTCTATTTTCATTCTAAAATAAAGTATCATTGAAATAGAACATAATTTTATTATAAAATAATCTATTTTGAAAAAAACAATAGAGTAAACCATTAACGATGATTTTAAAAACATTTGGTCATTTGCCGTTTCTTCAAATCTACAATTCTACAAAAAAAATAAGTAAACACTTGGTGCATTAAACATTTTAAGATCAGGAAAATAGATCATGTGTCTACTTTTGGTATTAAAAACAATCATAAATCACAAATAGAAAACCATAAGATAAGTTTGTAATCTAAAAAAGATGCAATAGCAGCACATTATATGCCTACTTCTCACGCCATCTCCTCTTGTAGTTGTCCATTTAATTGTTTTAAGTTAAATTTTAGTCGGTAAATAGCTTTTGCACAAGTTGACAAAATTAGATATAGCATATAATGTGACATGTTAGACTGTTAGAGCAAACAAGATTAACTGGTCCACCTATGTTTTCTCTCATTTTCAGAAAGTATTTCTACGTCACGTGGACGGATCTCCAAAATAATACCGGTACGAGCAACCTTTATTTATTAACGATTAGTCGACGACATATATTTACTAACTTGACCAATTCTTTTATAACCGCATATCGACATGCTCCTAGCATTGTAGTTTGGATTTTGGCCAACTACTCACTTGAGTCCAGCTTTAATCTCATATCCTCGAGAAGATAGATGCAACTTATATTAAGTATTCAACTTTTTTTTGTCAAACATTTTAGTATACAACTAATATATTTAGAAAAAGTAGTAATATAATGATTTGGCCATTCTGAGTCTATACACAACATTTACTGAATTTTGAGCTATCTTTAATATTTATCAATATTTTTATCTTTAATCGTTTTGAATAATATATAATCGTAGATATAAAAGTTTAAGATATATTCATCATTTTATTTTTATAAATATATTGTATAATCATTTATTTTTACTGGTTGTAAAAATGGATGATAGTTTAAAATTTAGTTTAGGAACACTATATAAAATATTATATAACTTTGGATTTCGTTTCTGAATTAAAACTGAATAATATTTATTTATGATAATTGAATAATAATTAATAATTATTATTTAAAAATTAAGAACTAAAATAATCTTATAAGATCTTGTTATACTAAAATACAAAATATCCAAAAAAATTTAAAAATATTTAAGTGGTAAAATATTTCATGTGATAGTACATTATATCTAGATAGTTTAACGTGTAATAAATGATTAATTTACTTTAATTGATAGGCAAATCTCCAAAATAGCATTTTTCTAAGTTTACGTCACAAAAATAGTCCTCAAAAACTAAAATGACCAAAATAGCATTTTATATTTTGAAAATTTTAAAATTTTTTATTTTCAAAAATTGAAATCTTATCCCAAAACCCCACTCCCCAACTCTAAACCCTAAAACCTAAATTCTAAACCCTAAACCCTAAATCTCATCCCTTAACTCTAAACCCTAATGTTTAAATTAATTTATTATTGGGATATATGTGTATATTTATCTGTTTTGATAAAACATTAAGTGTTATTTTGATAATTTTTATTTTTAAGTATTATATTTGTGACTAAAACTTTTTAGTGCTATTTTAGTCATTTTCTCTTAATTGATAGTCACACTAATAGTTAAAAATTTATAAACATTATCTGTAAATTACAAGGAAAAGGAAAATTAATTTCAAACAATGTTCATAATTTAGTAAGAAAAACTGCAGTTGATTTTTTCAAAGAAAATACCCCCAAAATTAGCCGTGGTTGTTAAATAATGAAAATATAGGTTGGAAAACAATCATTTTTCAGTCACGACTCACAAGTATAAATTCAAAAAAACTTCTAAACGTTGGACAAATATATAGATTTACTGATTCATTTCAATAGGGTGTGTGTCGACATCCGACTGTGTCCACATAAAAACTAAAAAATATTGTACATGCCGACTAAAAAATTGTGTGTTCTGTAATGATTTGAAAAAGGACGTTGTGGCTTTCTAGTAGGGTAATATTTAGTACTTATGTTTTTCAAGTGGAGTGTAACTACCCAAAATGGATTAAGAAGAAAGAAAATTTCTAAAAGTAAGTTGATATGTGAAACAAAACGAAAAAATGTGTATAGTGTATTTTAGAATTAGCCAATTAGGAAAAGGCCTAAGTGGCAAGTGGGCCTTCTCTGCGTCTACCTTCATTTCCTTTCTCTGAGTCATTATCAACGTTGCCACGTTCTTGTTTTGTAGAAAGGTTAGTTCAATGATCTTTAATTATACAAAATATTAGGCTGATAAAGTTTTAGGTTGGACTGTTTTGAGTTTTCTTCTAATTTAGATTAGTTTAACTAAGAAATTCTTGTAGAAATTTTTGATAACCCCGCAAATGGTGGAGACAAGTTGATAATTTAAAACTTAAAAAGATGCAATTTCGCAACAAAAAAAGGATATGATTCTATTATTGAGTTATAAGAAAATATCGGAAGAGACTTAGTCATCCATCACATTTAGAGATGACAACTGGGTTCTTCCATCCCGTCTGATCCCGGACTGCTGCGAATTCGTCTACTAGCAGGATATGGCGGGTCTGTTCCATGTGGGATGCGATTTTGAAAACAACTGCTCAATTCCGTATCATATTTTTTGTGGATTTTCACAGGCCGTTTCGCAGGACATGTGATAATACGTGCAACACAACGATTCAGGCCACTCCAAAATGCTTCAAACCATTTTAGAACATAGTTAAAGTCATTGATTCAACTGAACATAATTCATCAATCCAAAATGCTTTACTTATTTTTATTCAAAAAGGTAACTGTAATTATTTGTATCACACCCAAAACATATCAACAAACAAAGTAAAAATAATTGCATAAGATATTTTTCATTATCGTATAACTCATAAGTTCATAACCAATATTTTAGTTGGTTAAATCAAAAAATTAAATAAAATGAAACACCAAATAAAAAATGTTAATCCCAAATCAAAACACTACTAAAGCTCGAATCGTCATCGCCTGAGCTGTAGACGTCATCACCGGAGCTCGAATCATTATCACCGAAACTCAAATCATTATCAACGCCAGAACTCCTTACCTTTTCTCAGGGAAAGTTACATAAATCGTTTTCTTCTCACTTTTTCTCTCGTTTTACAGGTAAAACAAACAATAAAGAAAAAATGCGGATCCTTGTAATCCTGTGGGATCCGTTTTGGCCCATCATGCAAAAGACCTAATATCACAAAGACCCGTCCCGCGAGGACCGCGAATTTGCGGGCCTAGAAAATTTCGTCCTAATACCATTCCACGACAGTTCTTTACGGACTAGACCCGCGATCCAAATCCATGATTGCCATCTCTAATCACATTAGTCAGAATTAGATTCGGGTCATTGATGTAAAAATATTGTATAATAGTACTTCCCTTGTAATATTCTATTTTTTTTCTTTCAAAACAAAGTAAAAGTGTTTCAATCATACTTCATATCTCACTTCATAATAGATTAATAAATAAATAAAAATTAATTATTTCATTAATGGAGTAAAATTTATTATGGAGTAAGAAATAGAATTAGATTAAAATGTTTTTACTTTATATTTCTTTTATTTCATTCTGAAGTAAAAACTGAAGTTGAGTTGAAGATGTCCAAAGTTATTTACATTTTCCATCATATGTAATTTAATAATACCCTGACTTCAAAGTGAATTGGCTTTTTCTTTTTTGATCTTTTTTTTTTTTTTGATCAAAGTGAATTGGCTTTTTCAAGTTACAAAAACTGATCCAATAAAATGTGGGGAAATGATAATACAGTAACAGATACTTGTAAAATCTCTGGCTGCATTCTCTTGATCCATCTGATTCATTCGAAACGCAGTTTTATTTGTTTCAATAGTAGAAAAGTTATGAATTTTTATAATAACGTGTTTTAAAATATAAAGGGAAACTACGAATAGTATTGTGGTTGTGTATATAACATTTTAAAATTGTAGTGTGATCTCATTGCTTGACAACAATTACAATTTCTAAAAATGGCTTTTGTGGTTTACAAACTTCACAAGAATTTAGTCTATAAAATTTGTGAAATATGTTATGTTAGATTTTATTCAGTAAACTTCCATCTAATTAAAATTGTACTACAATAAAACCTCTACAATATTCGATAAATTAATATATACTAAATATCTCTATAAAATAATACTCTCTTTGTTCATAAAAAATAGATTTTCTAATGTTTTCACACATATTAAGAAAACACATTAAATCACTATCGTTTTCAGTAATTTTCAATTTTCAACAAATTTTAGCCAATAGTAATCTAATAAAACCAATTAATTTTTTTGAAATTTTTAATTTTCTCATTGAAAACGTAGAATATACATCTTTTTGAAACAAAATATTTTTCCAGAACATTGATCTTTTAGGAACGGAGGGAGTATAATTTTATAGTCCCAACTTTAGTTTTTGGTTCGATTAGTATATCGATAAATTAATATCTCTAAATTAATAAAAAATAAAATTTTGGTGTAATCCAAACATTATTAATTTATAGAGATTTCACTGTACATATTTTTGGAAGCTTACGTTAAAAATGTAATTAAGGCAACATTATCCGAATTCTAGTCATATTTACATGTCGATAAACACATTCAACACTGTAATTAATACGGTGTATTGCATGCACTGGAAATAATAAACTCAAACTAATACTATATGAAGTTTTGATTAGATGATGCCCACTTAATATTTTATCCGCCATTTCGCCTACAAGCCATCTCTAACGTTATCAAAACTTTTAAACAAAGAAATATCATTTTCGTGCACCGCATACGTAAAGAATATCACCAGAAAAAAATTGAAATTAAAAATTTAAAACTTGTGTATGGCTGACATAAAGAAGAGTATCATCGTGAATACCTTTTACTTTTCTGCTTGATTTCATGTGAAAGACATCATTTATCTTTCATCTTTTAACTCCTACCACACACATTCTTATGCATTTATATTTGCTGAGTTTATGAAAATCTGTAATATCCATTAACGTTTCCAAGCATGAACCCCAAAAATGTGCTGAATTTCACATATGTTCAAAGAAAAAAGATTTAGTTTTCCAAACCATCATCTCGAATCTCAAATCAATTTGTAAATACTTCACTCGTTTGTAATGAATGGCGTATAACGAACGGTACTAAACTTCAACGTGCGTGGGATAAATCTACAACAGTTGGCTGAATGATCTGGAATCTCATCTGATAGCCCATAAAATTATAGAGCCCATAGACGAGAAACTGAGATTCCCACTTTTCATCTAGAAAATCTTTAGAAATGATCCATGCTTACATCAATTATGTTAAATATGTCCCACATCGGACACATATGTGATCTTTGGAAATACATAATTGTATCGTCAATCCTCCATTGTTTATGTACTTTTTGAGTATGAATTTAGACCAATCATTAATATAATATCAATATCTATGGTCATATGCTCAACATATGATTTATAGATGTTGGATTTGGACAGTCGTTTAAATCGTTTTTCATCTACATCTCGACAGGGATTATTAAATATGTTCCATATCGGACACTCATGTGATCTTAAATCTATATAAAATATTTTTTTGCTGTTAATTTTTTGATGTGAATTATGTTCATCACTTATAATTATCATTGGAATAAGACATGCTAAACAAAAAATTAAACGTGATCTCAACAAATAGCACATAGTTTATTCTCGTAAAACTACACTAACTTAGAATTGTCACATAAGTTACATGAATCTTATAACCTATTATTTTTTTTACAGAAAAAGGATTAACAAATATTTACCAACAAGAAAATTAAAAAAGTACAATTTTGATGTACCATATAATTTTTTGTAAGTAAATCACCAGTTTCTAATTTTATAAGAGTCATTCAAAAGAAAAAAGTGAATATTTGAGACATGGTTTTTTTAAAGAAAATGTTTTGACACAATTTTGTTAATATGTGGTAATTATAAAATAGTAGAACTAGTTTTCAAATAAATAATTAAGCATTAATCCTTTTGTTTCATAATAAATATCATTCTAAGATTTATTTTTTGTTTCAAAAATGTTGTTTAACACTTTAAATGCAATTTTTATATATAATCTCCTTTTTAAAAACAATTTTATATATAATCTCTTTATTACCATTTCCTACAACCAATAAATATTTATTTTATTTAAATAATTATACATTAAATAAGATTTTATGAGTATATTTTGTCACTTTCTTATTTATATAAAATGTGTTTAAGTGATATTTATTAAATAATGGAAAGACTAATTAGTAGGAAGAAAGAGGGAGGCAAATGTCATGTGAGAAATGGGGCACAATTTACAAAACTAATGTTTGTGTAAGACTAGTGTAAGGTTGATAGATCTCATCTATATTTTGACAAAGTTGACAAAAAAAGATCTCATCTATATTTACTACTTCAATGTTTTTAATTTACTGAAGAACATGTCTTATTCTGTCAAAAAGAAATTATCAACACATTTACTCTAAGCAACTTGTTTTTTTTTCTGTAATTTTGGGATATCTAATGTTAATGAATGAACCCAGACTAACAACCTATAAAAGAGAACTGTAACCCTTGTTAAAAAAGAAGAGATCAGTGGCGGATCCATTCAGAGAGAAGGGGTGTCATGTGACACCCCATAAATTTATAAAACCTTAAAAATATGCTTAAAAACAGTGAGAATTTGATGCAATTCAGGTAGAAATTGTCAATTGACACCCCTAAACCAGTGTTCAATCCCGGCTTTGACACCTCTTAAATCATCGGCTGGATCCGCCACTGTGTGTAACCCATATATTTTTCAAATGACGTCTAATGAAGATACGTATCTTAGAAAAAAGCTTATCTGCCGAGTATTTAACTGAAACCCCAATCATACTCTCATATCCGCATGGTTTACACAGGTGTAATGTTCTGGAATTGCTTCGAACTCAGTTCTCTTCGAAGTTCATCTACCACATTAAACCACCCTGTGTGATTTTACCAACTTACTTGGTGAAGTTAAATGCTAGATACAAAACAAATGGGTCTTTGATTTGAATTACTTTTTCAAACCTTTGAAGTTACAAGATGCGAAACTCTTCTTTTAGAATTATGAATGAGTTAGATTTGTTTGCATTTTTCCACACTCAAAAACAAACCCGAAAATACCTTTACCTATTTTTACTTTTTTTCAGAAGTGATATTTTTCTCGAGTAAGAAGATTTCATAAAGAAGGTAAGAATTGGTCAAAATCAGATATTTTGAATTAGCCTCCAGCGTTACTGTAACAAATGGCACTTTATATTTCACAGCTTTTTCGCTTTTATCATCAATAACCATATATTATCAGAAGTCATAAAAATTCGAAATTTTAAAAGTAAAATATATATCATTTGAATTTCTTTCCTTTTGTACAAATTCTTCTTTCTTTCTCATCTTCGTAACCAACTCATAAAAATAAAAACCCAAAAACTAAAAAAGAAAATACTCAAAATGCCCTTTCTCTATCTCCATCTCTCTTTACACAAGAAGAAAATCTGACCTTCAAATATCATTCTCCCGTCTCCTCAACAACTCATCTTCTGCCTTAATACTTAATACTTACAAAATGACCACAAATACTACAAACATTAAACCTCCGTCACCTATTTACACTCTTTAAAAAAAAAGAAGCCAAACTCAAAAGGAACAATCTCACATGTTTTTCTTACTTACTTCCCTGAAAGATTTACCTCCACACATCTCCTCCCCCCCCCCCCCCCCCCCCC
>CAKOAT010107376.1:0-27231 GCA_932364175.1 Eruca vesicaria subsp. sativa | reverse complement strand
CAAAACTGCCTCTAACGCATCCTCCTTTCCTCCCCGAGGAAGACGGAGACGACGGAGGTTGGCCCCGCGGAGTCATGATCGGTGAAGAAACCAGCTTCATCTCATCTCTGAAACGAGCATCTTGTGTTAATGGGTTAGCGACTCTGCTCGGCGGCGACCCACATAAAAACGGGGACGCCGAGTCTAATACCTGCGTATGGTTAACTGTTTCCGTACCATAACCATCCTGTAATAACCACACAACAACATGCATGTAACATATCAAATTTTTTATTCCAAATATATTATACAACATAGAATACTTCAAGCTCTGATGACGGGTTAGTGAGTGATTGATTATTAAAATCATCATGTAGCTTAATGAATTCAAGAAAAGACACATTTCTTCTTCTTTTTTTAAATATAAAAAGGTTAAAAAACTGGCCCACGTATGTGCTGTAACGATTTAACACGAGACGTCTTATTCTTATAAAAAAAACCTTCGACAAGTCTCTAACACAATACAACATCACATGTGTGCTTTTAAATCAAGAATCGTACACGATTACTCTCTTTATTCGTTTTCATTTTAATAATATATAGAGAAACCGACTTTCTACTGGTTTATAGAAACTCTCAACAAGTCTAACACACACAACATGTGTGCTTAAATCAAGAATCGTTCACGATTACTCTCTTTATTCGTTTTCATTTAAAAAGTATAATAAAGGCAATTATGTCCTCTTTTGAGTTTTTACCACAAAAATAGATCTCAAAAATTAAAATGACCAAAATAACATTTTTTTATTTGAAAATTTTAAGTTTTTTTAAAGAAAATTTTAAATTTGAAACTTTATCCCCAAAATCCCACTCCTTTAACTCTAACAAAAAAAAATTTAGTATTAACTAAACTAAAAAAATATATACATATATATATTTTTTTTTTTGGACAAAAAAAAATATATTTAATAAAACATTTAATTGTTATTTTGTTCATTTTAATTGTTAAAGTTTATATTTATGATAAAAAAAATTTAAATCTATTCTAATCATTTTCTCTAATAATAATATAGAGTGAAACCGACTTTTTACTGGTTTATTTGGTTAAGTATATCTAACCGGTTTATTTGATAATCGAATTGTAACCAACCACGAACTCAAAATAGAATATTATTTTATATACCTTGGTGAGGATGATATCTAAAATATCAGTCTCTGCCTTGGATTCAACCTGGTGGCTGAAGTAACACCGCAGAGAGCGAGAGGGATGGTGGAGATGATGGTTAATGAGTCCAATACGACGTGGTTTCGGGCAAACTACAACACTCTGATCTCCTCCTCCTCCGGTAACGAAAGCGTTTGGCTGAACCGCCCACTGATTCATCGTTTCGAATTTAAAAAAAAAACCTGAGAAACAAAATTTGAATTGGAAAAATGGATGGATTAGTCGATCGTTACGATGAATCTAGATCAGATCTGACTAAATCTACCTGAGCAGTACTCGCAGTCACGTAGAATCGAATCAGAGTTCCACGAACACGAAACGAAATTCACAGATCTAAAGACGTAATCTACAGATCGAACCGTTGATCTAAGAGAATCTACGGACGGTGGTGAACAGAGAACGAGTGAGAGAGAGAGGAGATGATTACCTTAAGATTTTAACTGTACAGCTTCTAATGGAAGGGATGATGAGAGGATAAGTAAAAGCTTAGAACATTAGATTTTGAATAATGAAAGAGAGAAAGGCGTGAGAGTGTGTGTGGTGTAAGTGTTAGGCGAGCGAGACGGGCCTTGAATGAATCAGTCTCCTTTGCTTTTTTATAGGGCCATTCTAACCTTTATTATAACATGAAATCTCTTTTTGCAAAATTTTTATTATTATTTTATTCTCCAATCATATTATATGGTTTTCTGTGGTAAATATCAGCCCAGAATATATATGCGATTAGGTCTTCGCCTCTTCGGCCGCATGAGCCAGCATCTCCCAGGTCTTGGATATGCATTGGGAAAAGGATTTTTTTATTATATGATGTGCTTTTGTTAAGCTTTGGAAATAATATATTACTATGAAATATCTCCAAAGGATTTTAGTTCCGAGTATGGCTATAGATTAGTGAGGTACGGCTTAGGACTTTTTTTTTTTTTCGTTCCCACTCATTTGTTTACAATTTGACTGGTTGCAACTTGCAAATAGTAAACTAATTTATGAAATTATTGTTTTTCTTCGTCAATTTCACTTGCAAGTTGCAACTATATATAATGCACAATTTTTAGAACACAACTCCAATCTATAACATTTCCTGCAATATACAGATTTACATAAACAGAAAAAAAACATTTCTACATATCAGATACAACATACTTATAGGTAATATGTGAAATAGTAGAATTGCGTTTAATACAATTCCACAAATGTTTTGCTTATCAACAAAAATTTACAAAATAGAAGAAAAAATATTAAAACTGTGAATGCTTTTTTTCCTAACAAAAAATATTAAAAAATTATTAAGTGAAAAAATGAGTATTTAGTGATGTGAACTAACATTTTTATATTTGAAATTATGTATATTAATAATATAAATTCAAAAATAAATATTGTTACATTTTAAACAATCAAAATAAAGGATAATTATTTATATAAGAAATAAAAATCATTTCGTTGTATTTTCTGATATTCATATATATTATAAACATAAATTAAGATGTGTTTAAAAACATAAATTAAGTTAAATAATAGTAATAAGAAATCAAACGTTTTAATACGTTTTTATTTTCATATATTTAAATAATTGTTTTAATATTATCATTTTAATTTTTATAATTGAATGAATAATATATAATATTTAATTTATATAATTCGTGTTTTGTCATTCTGTTAAAATTTATTCCTTTGTATAAAAATCATTCTATAGTATCATTCTGAAGAAAGAAAAATTCTTGCAATTTTTTTTTTTTTTGCAATTTGTGACTTAATATCATTTATTAGTGAGATCTATAAAATGACTCTTTAATTAATTTAGCGAAAAAATATCATAATTTTAGGATAATAATTTTGATTTTCCTCATTATGGTCTATAAAATATAATGCTTTTAAATAATTAAACCTTGTTTTTAATTTAAAGTCTATTTATTTGATAACTTTCTAGCTCTAGAATTTAAATATTTTATTTTGATTTGTGAATTAAATGCATTATAATATAGTACAAAAGTCTATCCAGATTGTTATAATTAGATTTTGAGTGAGAAGTTAAAAAGAGATATGAAGAGAATTAAAGAGAGAATATGATTTTAGGTATATCGTGTATTTGTGTTTTTTTTATGGTTATAGGGACAAATTTTCCATTTTAATTTGTGTTTTATTAGATTTTTTTTTTTTTGATTAATTTGTGTTTTATTAGATCTGACGGGAAAAAGAAAAGAGGACAGATCTGTTAATGGACCTGGTGGCAATAATCTACACCCATTCGACTACGTGTCATAAACTACCGCAGCTCTTGGCAGACAAATCATAAAATATTATGACATGTGAGTACGCTTTAATATATATAGTAGAATAATTAATAATTATTAACTTACTAAACTATACCTCCCACTATCTTTACATTTCAGATCTAGCACAACTAAAAGAAATTAAATTATAGGAAAAGTTCAGACACTATTTATTAAGATATTTTATGGGTACGAATGACAACATGCGTAATTACGAAATTTTAATAGTAACAAAAATGTTTTGATAAAAAAAATAGTAATAAAAAATATATATATAGAGAATTTTATTAATATTTCTCACGGCCAAGCTGGGTGCTAGACCTTCATACGCGTGGAGGAGTGTTCTGTCTGGAAGGGAACTTCTTGTGAAGGGCTTGAGGAGGAACGTGGGGTCAGGAGAAAGTCTGATGGTATGGACAGATAAATGGCTTTTCAACTCTGGTCCTGTGGCGTCTTTGAGGAAGCAAATTCTTTTTGATCTTGAGCTGAGAGTTTCTAATCTCATTTGCCAAAGAACTAGAAATTGGGATAGAACTAAGCTAGAGGAATGTTTTTTCCAGGAGGACATTGACAGAATCAGTAAGCTGAAACCGGCATGGGGGGAGAAGGATTCATATGAGTGGGTCCATGAGAAGTCTGGTGCCTTCTCGGTCAAGTCGGCGTACTGGTTATCAGGTGTGCTGGATAATTCGGTGGAGAGACAAGAAGCCTTGGCTAAACCGTCTATCAGTGATCTTAAATGTAAAGTATGGAAGGTAAAGACTGCCCCAAAGATTAGGATTTTTATGTGGAAAGCTTTGTCTCAGGCCCTCGCGGTGGGGGAGAATTTATTGGCAAGAGGTATAAAAGTAGATGCTAGATGTCAGAGGTGTGGAGCTGAGGATGAGTTTATTAATCACGTCCTCTTCTCTTGTCATGCGGCAAGGAGAATATGGGCTCAGGTTGGTTTTCCCTTTCCTAGAAGAGGTTTTGAGAATAGGAACGTGGTTGAGAATTTCAGTTACTTGCTTGAGATAGAGAAGAATAAAGACATCTTTCAAGAACTCAGTCAAATTTTTCCTTGGGTGCTTTGGGTGCTCTGGAAAAACAGGAACTCTTTTATGTTTGAAGGGAAGACGTTTGATGCGGATGATACTGTTGGTAAAATCAGGGAGGATGCTAGACAATGGTTCTGTGTTCAGGATCAGAGGATGGTAGCAGAGACGACCAGTGGGATGGTATGCAAGGTAAAAAAGAGATGGAGAGCTCCAGATGTGGAGTGTCTGAAATGTAATGTTGGTGAGGCGTGGTCTAGCAAGAAGAGGCAGGCGGGTGCATCTTGGGTTCTGAGAAATTGGAGAGGAGAGGTTTTGTTGCATAGTAGAAGGTCGTTTACTGGGATTTCTTCTTTATTGGACGCCAAACACTTGGGAATGTTGTGGGCAATTGAAAGTATGTCTTTCCATAAAACTCACAATGTCTGTTTTGAAGTAGAGGCCCCAGAATTGGTTGGAGCAGTCTTACAGCCGGTGGCTTGGCCATCTTTTCGAGCATATGGGAAGGAGTTAAAAAATGTTTTGAGCAATGTCTTAGATTGAAAGCTAGCTGGAGTCGGAAGGGAGGTTAATATGCCGGCTTTTAAAATTGCCAGAAGTGTTACAATGGAGAACCGTATACAGTCATACGTGGCTCGGGAGGATCCGGCTTGGCTTCGGAGTATTTTCAAGAAGGAAAGGGAGGGCCTGCAGTTTCTGTAGGCTCGAGAGCGTTTTGTACTCTAACTTATTTCTAATGGCGAGGGTGGTGCTGTGTGTTTTGGAGGCTCAGATGTTTCAGGTTCTGTGGCTTTTGATGGTGTGTGTGTTTCGTTCTGCAACGTGGTGTGTTTGAGCTTTTATTTTTTCTTGCATTGCACTCTTTAGGTAGTGATGGTGGCGTTTCTTTGTTTGGTTCTTATGCTACTCTTTTATGTTATGCAAACTCAGAATTTAAAAAAAAAAGAGAATTTTATTAATATTTATGGCAGTGTGGTTAATCACTATTCGAAATTAGTACGACTAATAGTTTTGTAAGCATAAAATTATACAAATTTAACAAACAAAAATAAATTTTAATCTAATAAAATTATTAATTATTAATTAATCAAATAAAAAAATTAAATACAATATAATACTGGTGTGAAACTTAGAGTTATAATTAAATATTTGGAGATGGAAATAAAATATGACAAAAAATATTATGTTTAGAATTGATTTGAATATCTTTTTACACATGTTATTAAAATATAAAAATTTCATTGTTTCAAAAAAAATTACGGTTTATCTAGTTACATTCCAATCAATAATGAAGCAAAATAAATGTTAATAAATTTTATATTAGACTTTAAAATATCGTTTGGTTTAGAACAACAATTCTCCCTGAAGGATCAAAAATTAAAACAGAGAAAATATTATATCATTTCATATCTCTTGATTAAAAATTAATAAGTCATATATATATATATATATATTAACTTAGTATTTAAATTTGTTAGTATCTATACTCACTTAGCGGTCCCCTTGCTCCCGTGAGAAATCTCATGGGTAAACAATCTTCTCGAAATATTATTGTATTAGTCTAAAAAACTATTATGGTAATACATTTTTATTTTAAATTCTACCAAAAATATATCTATTGATAAAAATATGAGAGAGGGCTTCAAACGCGAAATGCCTTGCTTCGGTCACACGCGAGCTCGTCAAACCATTCGCTTCAAGATATACGGTAGGAAAAGCTTGTTTGGAATTGGTTCCATGATTGAGGATTT
Organism: Eruca vesicaria subsp. sativa; assembly: GCA_932364175.1. Classification (NCBI taxonomy): domain Eukaryota; kingdom Viridiplantae; phylum Streptophyta; class Magnoliopsida; order Brassicales; family Brassicaceae; genus Eruca; species Eruca vesicaria. The sequence goes on along the minus strand of CAKOAT010107376.1, from coordinate 20,975 downwards.
GAGGAAGCGTTTTTGTATCGTTTGCATGCGATGTTCATTTTACCCTTTGGCGATCCACGTACCACGTTACCGTTTTATACTGAAGAGCTGTATTTCTTATAGATTTTTTCTGGTGACTTCAAATTGCAAATAAGTAGATTATAATCTTGATAATATACTTGCTACTTAACTTCGTATCATTTAAAGTTTATTATGTGTTTGCTGTTCTATAAACATGACTAAACCATACATTCCTTAAAAACAATTAGAAAGAACATAAATTTGTAATTAACCAACCATATATTTAAAGGCATTTTTACAGAATAGACACGTTTCTTTAGTTTTCTTACAGAAATATACCTTTGGAAAGTTGACTCTTTTGCCTCTCTTTCATGTTTTATTTGGGTTGATCACGTTTAGTCTATGAAGCGACTTTTTCTCTTTTATCACAAGAAAAATCGTTGACACACAAACAAAACTGCAATAAATTTTTTTTTGAGGAAAAACTACTACTCCAATACTCCCTTTGGATCTTATACAATTTTTTATTTTCTTGGAACACATTCAGTGTTCTATGTTTATATCGAAATTCTAACTTGAACCAAAAAAAAATCTTAACAAAAATAAGTAAATCCTCTGAAACATATAGAGTTTTCGATAGATGAATGTATGCGTATGCTACAAAAACGAAAAAACAATGAATGCGTACAAGAAATAATGCAAACAAAAATTAACTCTAAGCATATCCAACTTATTTATATATTTTCTTAAATAATACTAGTATTTAAAGATAAATCTACTTCAATCCACCTCTATTGATTCTAATAAGAAAGAGATTTTTTATTTTCCTCTACAAATAATGAAATATACTATAATTTTCTATTTTATTATATAATTAGATATTGATATTTAGAAAAATACATTGAAACAAACTTCACCTCTATTATAAATTATTTATTTAAAAATAAAAATAGAAAAATATATTAGGAATGTATAATAATTTTAGACACGAATTTTCCATTTAGTTATTCGCCAAAACTAAATAAATAAAATACCCACGATTAGTTAGATCTTTAATTAGAAAAACATATTGCTTTATTCCGATGCGATCCCCATGTGACGCGGCACTTATGAAGTGTACTTGTTTAGGACCAACCAGTTGTTGTTTTATTAAAGAAAATTAAATTAAATGGTTATAACTCTTTTTTCTTTTGTATCGTCAGCGTATATTGTCTTTGAGTTATGGGTCCCCTCAGCATCAAATCCCCCACTTGAAGACTTGATAAGCATATCGGCTTTCATAAAATGCCTTCAATTTGGCTACCACTTGAAGACTTTGATTTTTTCCTCTCAAACTCACTATCTTTTTATATAAAACAGATAATGTTAATTACATAAAGAGCACCTTTTTAATTAACTTATAAATTGCCAAAAAATAAGTATGACTCATATAGAGTAATCACCTTTTTATGTTGTACGCATGTACTTTAATCCTAACATTTTCTCTGTTTTGAAAAAGATCTGCGTCAACATAGAATTTGGGCTTTTATTGTCATTGGTATGGCCTAATAACTGAAGCGGCCTTAGTTCAGCCTTCTTGTACAAATCCAGTAGCTGGGCCATAATTACTATGGAAACAGAAATAATGGAAAGCAGCAACAAATGTTCATAGATGTCGGGAGAGAAGGGATTGGAATTTGGAACTCAGCTCTCTCTCTCTCTTTTGGTATGAACTGAATCCAACTAGGGATATTCAATGCTTAAGTTTGCATGTTTTTTTTAGTTTATAAGATTTTTGTTGTTATATTATATATGTACCTAATACACTGGGAATGTTGATAACATTATTAGCCGGTTTAGTTTATACCACTTGTAAATGTAATTTAAGCTGGTTTAGTTAGGTTTAGTCCGGTATAGATTTTACTATATATACATGTAAATGGTTGACTTTTGTAACTAACGAGATTGAATTCAAATGTTCAGTTACATCATTTTCTCATGAATCTCAATTTCTCATATGGTATCAGAGCATTTTTTGCTCGTTTTCTCTGATTTTTTCATCGAATCTCGTCTCTTTTCTCTTCTTTTCGTCATCTTTTCTTCAAGATCCAGCTGATTTGGAGCTTCGATTGAAGTTACGAATCGAAAATCATCGCTATCGGTGATTCTTGTTCTTCGATTTCGTTCGCTTTTCACTCCGATCTCGATCTCACTCATGACGAAGCACGGGAGGAAGATGAGGACTCGAAACACTGTATCTGACACGGAAACTTCTGCGGTTAGGAATCGATCGACTCATTCCGCGACTGACGACGACGAACCTGTCATTCCGATCATTCCGCCGCGGACTCTCCCTAATCAACGTGTTCCGGCTACAGGATCTGGTATTCCTCCGATCGATAATACTCATAGCCCTTATTTCTTGCATTCGGCAGATCATCCAGGATTGTGTATTGCGAATCAGAAACTAGATGGATCGAACTATAATAACTGGCATATTGCAATGAGGATGAGCTTAGATGCTAAGAATAAGTTAGGCTTTGTGGATGGAACCTTGATTAGGCCACCTGTAGATGATCCTATGTTCAAGATTTGGAGTAGGTGTAATAGCATGGTGAAATCGTGGTTGCTTAACACTGTGAATCAAGAGATTTATGATAGTATCTTGTACTATGATGATGCTGTTGAGATGTGGAATGATTTGTTCTCAAGATTTCGTGTGAGTAATCTTCCGAGGAAGTATCAGTTGGAGCAATCTATTGCTACATTGAAACAAGATTCTTTGGATCTCTCTACATACTACACCAAGAAGAAGACTCTTTGGGAGCAATTATCCAACACGAGGATCACCACTGCTAGGCGTTGCAACTGTGATCATGTTAAAGAGTTGATGGAGGAAGCTGAGACAAGCAAGATTATACAATTTCTGATGGGACTTAATGACAGTTTTGCTAATATCCGTGGGCAGATACTCAACATGAAACCTCGACCAAGTCTTGCTGAGATATATAACATGCTTGATCAAGATGAGAGCCAGAGAGTTGTTGGTTCTTCTCAGAAGTCTGTGAGTCACCCTGTTGCGTTTCATGTTAAGGACTCTGTTACGGAGAATAATCCTATGCTATTGTCTCAAGGAAACTATTACAAGATGAAGTGCTCCTATTGTTCTCGCATTGGTCACACGGTTGATAAGTGTTATAAGAAGCATGGTTTTCCCCCAGGGATGTTTAAAGGGAAGAAACCAAATTCTGTTGCCTCTGCTAACATGGCTATCTCGCAGCCTGTTACCACAACTGAGAAAGGTCAGAATGTGGACACTTCGTGTGATCAGTTCTCTAAAGATCAACTCCAGTCTATGATCTCGTACTTGAGTTCTCAACTCCAATCTCCTAGCACTGCATCCACATCTGTGACACCTCTGTCTTCGATTTCAGCTAGCTCTCCTGTAGTTTCACAAATTACAGGCAGTCTTTCCGGTAATTTCATATCTCTTTATAATCATTCCTATCATGACATGCTCATTTCTTCTACATCTAAAGAACATGAATCAGATGTGTCTCTTAGAGCTTGGATCATAGACTCAGGAGCCACACACCATGTTAGCCATGATAGGAACCTATTCAATGATTACAAACCATTAGATCAAACCTATGTTACTCTTCCCAATGGTTACACGGTCACTATAGTTGGGGTTGGTTGTATTCATTTGACTAATACTCTTACTTTGTTCAATGTGTTGTATATCCCTGAATTTCGTTTCAATCTGTTAAGTGTAAGTGTTCTGACTAAAACATTGAACTCTAAAGTCTCTTTTACTGCCAATGATTGTTTTATTCAGGAACTTACTCAGGAATTGATGATTGGTCAAGGTAGTCAAGTGGGAAATCTATATGTTTTGGATTCTTCTAATAGTCATTGTTCTTTATCTTTTCAAGGTACGTCTTTTGCTTCTGTTGTTGTTGATTCTCTCACATGGCATAGACGTTTAGGTCATCCTTCTCAGTCTAAAGTTGACACTATGAGTCATGTACTTCCTTTATCACACTTGAAAATTAATAAAGATCATTCCAATGCTTGTCATGTTTGTCATTTAGCAAAACAAAAACATCTCCCTTTTAAAATTCGACAAAACATGAGTAAAAACGCTTTTGATCTTCTTCACATTGATACATGGGGTCCCTTTTCTGAGTCAACTGTTGATGGTTCAAAATACTTCTTGACCATAGTAGATGACTATAGCAGAGCCACTTGGGTCTTTTTAATGTGTAACAAATCTGATGTTCTGCATATTTTTCCTGATTTTGTTAAAATGGTTGAAACTCAACATAATGTCAATGTTAAAGCTGTTAGGTCTGATAATGCAAATGAATTACGTTTTCATGAGTTTTATGCTGCTAAAGGTATTATTGCTTATCATTCCTGTCCTGAAACACCTGAACAAAACTCTGTGGTTGAACGCAAACATCAACACATTTTAAATGTTGCTCGTGCATTATTATTTCAATCAAATGTGCTTTTAAAATTCTGGGGTGATTGTGTGTTAACTGCAGTGTTCCTTATTAATAGATTACCATCCCCTGTCTTAGCAAACCAAACACCTTATGAACGTATCACTGGTAAACAACCTGAGTATGAGTCTTTAAGAGCTTTTGGTTGTCTATGTTATGCTAGTACTTCACCAAAGGGTAGACTTAAGTTTGACCCTAGAGCAAAGGCATGTGTCTTTCTAGGATATCCCTCAGGGTATAAGGGTTACAAGCTATTAGACATAGAGACACATTCTGTTTCTATTTCTCGACATGTAGTTTTCCATGAGGATATTTTTCCTTTTGTCTTGTCATCTCTAAATGACAATGTCAAATCTTTCTTTCCTCATGTTTCTTCACCTGCTGTGCCTGATGTTGAGTTCTCTAAACCATCATCCTCTGATACACATCATCATAATGATNGGGTTACAAGCTATTAGACATAGAGACACATTCTGTTTCTATTTCTCGACATGTAGTTTTCCATGAGGATATTTTTCCTTTTGTCTTGTCATCTCTAAATGACAATGTCAAATCTTTCTTTCCTCATGTTTCTTCACCTGCTGTGCCTGATGTTGAGTTCTCTAAACCATCATCCTCTGATACACATCATCATAATGATGTGTCATCGTCTAAGGTCTCTCTTCCCTCTGGAAGTAGACCCCTTCGTTCCAAGAAAACACCATCAAACTTGCAGGATTTTCACTGTTACAATATTACTTCAACTCATTCTTCCACTCCTTACCAAATGGCCAAATATATTTCCTATTCTTCTCTTTCTGAGCCTTTTCATGCTTTCATAAATTCTATTACCAAATCAAAAGAACCACAAAAGTTTTCAGAAGCAGTTTTGGATCCGATGTGGTGTGATGCTATGAAGGAGGAGATAGGTTCTCAAGAACGAACTAAGACCTGGAGTGTTTGTTCTTTACCTCCAAACAAGAAACCCATTGGCTGCAAGTGGATCTATAAGATTAAATATAATGCCGATGGCACTGAAGAGAGAAAGAAGGGTCGTCTTGTTGGGAAAGGTTACACTCAGGAGGAAGGTATTGATTACCAGGAAACGTTTTCTCCAGTGGCTAAACTAAGCACTGTCAGAATTCTTATTGATATAGCTGCTAAGATGAGATGGTCTCTTACTCAACTAGACATTTCAAATGCGTTTCTAAATGGTGATCTAGAGGAGGAGATTTATATGAAGTTGCCTCCGGGTTATGAAGTGTTAACAGGAGTCTCTGTCCCATCTAATGCTGTTTGCAGACTGCATAAGTCACTTTACGGTCTCAAGCAAGCTTCGAGACAGTGGTATTTGAAGCTTTCTTCTACTATACTGCAGATGGGTTTTCAGAAATCTCGTGATGATCATACGTTATTTGTGAAGAAGGAGAATGATTGTATATTGGCGGTTCTAGTGTATGTTGATGACATCTTGGTTGCGAGCAACAATGATGGTGCTGTAGTGGAGTTTGTTCGGGAGTTGGAATCTCATTTTAAACTTCGAAATCTTGGTGAGGCGAAGTTTTTTCTTGGATTGGAGATAGCACGTTCGGAGAAAGGTATATCAGTCTGTCAAAGAAAGTATGTTCTTGAGTTACTTGATGACACTGGTTTCCTTGGCTGTAAACCATCATCTATTCCTTTGGATCCTACTGTCCGCCTCTCAAAGGAGACAATTCCACCTAAAGATGGCTCCAAGGTTATTCATGAGATGGGTGATTTGTTGACTGAACCCAAAGTTTACCGTCGGCTAATGGGAAGACTGATGTATTTGGCTATTACACGGCCTGATATCTCTTATGCTCTTATCAAGCTATGTCAGTATTCTTCACAGCCACGAGAAGCTCATCTTCGTGCTGCTCATAAGCTTCTTCGTTATCTCAAAGGGACTGTTGGTCAAGGCATTTTCTATGCTGCCACTGGTTCATTTGATGTGCGTGGTTTCGCTGATGCAGATTGGGGCTCCTGCCCTGATTCAAGGAAATCTATTACAGGTTATGCTATGTTTCTTGGAGACTCATTGGTTACTTGGCGCTCTAAGAAGCAACGCACTGTGTCCAGGAGTACGGCTGAAGCTGAGTTTCGCGCTCTAGCAGATGCTTCATGTGAGATAGAGTGGCTTCTCCGTATTCTGGCTGATCTTCACATTCCTGTGTCATTACCAACACATCTTTATGGTGATAACACAGCCTCTCTTCATATTGCCAATAACTCTGTTTACCATGAACGGACTAAACATGTTGATCAAGACTGCTACACCATCCGTGAGCGGATTGACAATGGGATGATCAAGACAATGCACGTCCGTACACACAATCAGCTTGCTGATGTACTAACGAAAGCATTGTATCCAGCTCCATTCCGGGAATTGATATCCAAGATGGGTGTTTTGAACATCTACACACCTCCATCTTGAGGGGGGGTATTAGCCGGTTTAGTTTATACCACTTGTAAATGTAATTTAAGCTGGTTTAGTTAGGTTTAGTCCGGTATAGATTTTACTATATATACATGTAAATGGTTGACTTTTGTAACTAACGAGATTGAATTCAAATGTTCAGTTACATCATTTTCTCATGAATCTCAATNTTGAACATCTACACACCTCCATCTTGAGGGGGGGTATTAGCCGGTTTAGTTTATACCACTTGTAAATGTAATTTAAGCTGGTTTAGTTAGGTTTAGTCCGGTATAGATTTTACTATATATACATGTAAATGGTTGACTTTTGTAACTAACGAGATTGAATTCAAATGTTCAGTTACATCATTTTCTCATGAATCTCAATTTCTCATAAACATTTATTTCCTTTTTGTTTGTTTCTTTAAGTTACTTGGGTATTACTATACTGGGAATTATAATAGTTTAGCTTATTTTACATTTTTTTAGTAAGCAAAGGACTTGAAGCTACACTGTTTTGAAAGAAACTTACATATAATGTAAATCTTAAGGAGCAAGAAATAAAGGAAGACAGTAACCGAGTAACAACTCGGATCAAAGTTGATAGTGGCCACCTCTATTACCTCGGCCACCACGACTAAATGAAACTTGATGCCATTGCATATCTTTGACATTTGCGAACGGTTTCACTTGCCTTTCTCAAAGAATTCTTTACCCGTAGGTTGATTAATTTCACCGTCCGATACCTCTTCTTCGTCTTCGTCTCCAGAAGAATCCATTGACGGGAAGATGCTTTCACTCAAAGTTGCACTAAACAAGGACCTCCTGATTGGGCACTTGCTAGAATAGCTGAATGAGATACTTTCTTGGTAGAATTCTAGCTTTTTTCAGCCAAAGTTTTTTCAATCAACATTGGTTCACCTATTTCCGAGGCGAGCCTTTTGATGCCCAATAAAGAGTTAAGATGGTTTGAGATGTTATTAAGGGTCAGCCATACAGGGATAGTAGTAATCTCAGGGACTGAAATAGTATCCTTAGTTGACTACAGTGACATGAACATCAAACGATCATCAACATACCACATTCCTCTTTTCAAACCCCATTTACGAGTTGATACATCAGAAATGTGGAATAGATAATTAGTCTCTCCTAATTTGCGAATGAAAAGTTTACACTTCTTTCATCAAATCCTAGTTACTACACCTTAATTTGATCATGCATGCTATTACATATGACTATTATATTTTGTGTTCACAAATTCGTGGATCATTATACACATACTATTTGGAGTTGTAATATGCAATTTTTTTTGTTTTTTGGTAATATGTATTGTACGGGCCAAAAGACCCGACTAATACCGGAGGTCAAGAGATAAACCATGTAAATAGCTTATGTTCTCACCAGGCCCGGCTCTATGCATGTGTTGAGGATGTATTGGTACATGCACATGGCTCATCACCATTTTCGATTTTTTCTAACCCAAACTAGGGTCTTCTTTTTCAAAAAAAAAAATTATACGAGGAAATTTTCTTTTTGCTCAGAGCCCGTATAATATTTGAGACGGGCATGATTCTCACATGTACGAAGCTCATCTAATTGGTAAGTTTCGAACATGTGGTTCTTAGCATCTTTAAATATAATTGTTGAATTATGCATTGAATTTGTGAGCTGACATAGATGACTCGATCCAAGATTCATAGATCATGCGTTCTCTAACAGGGATCGCTCGACTCATGCATTTCTCTCTATCATGGATCGGGCGTCTTTTGCAGGGATTGGACGCTCTAAGCAGGATGGAGAGGCAATCTTTAACAAATTTGAAGATATAGAATGTTTCATTAAACGTTTTTTATATATACCTAAAGGATTTTTCCTATTTTGTACTACGGATTGTACTTAGAAAAACTCGCCTCCAACATAAAATATTCGTTTTGTGCGTAAATGTAGCTCTAAAGATGAATCACGATAAATTTATGTATCAATCTTTATAGTTTATCCATCAGTTAATTTGTTTCTTTTCACATTCACCACAACAAACATAATATTCAAATTTGTGTAAGTATCTAAAATAAAATAAAAAAAGAAAGAAGAAAAAATGAACAAAAATGAAAAAAGAAGAGAAGGGGTGGGGAGGACCACGTAAGAGAAAGGAGTAAAAAGTATGATTGTCCGAAAGAGAGTTGCAGATGTTACATGAAGAGGGTGAGATTACAAGTCCTAGCTTACTAGCTGTGACAGTCTTGGAGTAGTAGTGTGGTCCTTCTCGCACCTGATCCCTTCTCTCTCCTCATCACTCACTCTACTTTTTTGGGTGTTCTGTCCTCACTCACAAGTAGTATGCAAATCCTCGATATGAATAAGATCCTCGATATCTTTCGTGCCCCATCATTAACACTTTAATTAACCAGTCTCTAACTCAAATTTGTACTTTATACATTCATGTATTATGTGCGAATGAAACATTAATCTTTTAAAACGAAAGCTAAATTCAAACTCTTGTCTATTAATTCCGGTATGAAGCATCCACCCACAAGTTTACTATGTAATTAGTTTATTCTTTGTTGAATTTACACACTTATTGACAGCATTTATATGGTTGCACATCTCATGATAAAAGTTAAAGAAAAGATGGATCATAATCCACAGTAGTTGTTCCAAAACCACGACAAAGCAAAGATGTTGGTGGCTAGTGTTGTCTATGATTGGTTTTGCTTTGATGAACGCGAAATGACCAATTCGCCGTCCCGTCACCATTCATACTGTATTAGATAAACATAACACCGTGAAATATTCTTTTTATTTTTATTTTGTGTAGGTCGGCACGAGCATACCTTTATATAGATCTTACACCAAGTTTATAACTTACGATAACTCGGTAAGATACACATATATATTAACAATATAGATATCGGCTGGTGTGGAGGGACCTTTGTTAGCATTATAATGTACTACTTAAGTGATATGGTTAACAAGGAAGATTTTGTGCACAAAAAAAAAACAAGGAAGATTTATTTGTTAAAAAGTTAACAAGGAAGATTTATTTGTTAAAAAGTTAACAAGGAAGATTAAGCGTGTAATAAAAGAAATGAAAGTTAGAAGCATGCATATCCAACTTAGATCACAAAGGACCCTTATAATTAGTTATGTGATAGCAACACTTGCATGTCCCATTTACAAAACCCTAGGGTACAAAAAACAATTTGTAAGTATTTCTTTTATGTGGATGCCCCAGGAGAGGCCTATCGCCATTACATTGCATCTATAAATGGGGGACCATTACTAGCTAGCTATCAATTTTTCTTACATTTTTATTCAAATAGTTATTGTAAAATTTCTCAAAATGTAATGTCCAAAGCAGCTGGACCATAGAACTAGCAATGTCTCGGATTGTCCTTAAAAGTATAAAATCTATTCTCTTTTAGTTACTTGTTGTTTCCTCTGTGTGTTTAAGTGAGGATCACAAGTCCATCAAGGACCATCTTGAAACTGCAAACTATTCATGAAAGATTCTTTATCAAGAGACAATGATTCGCTAGATGTGTCTTTCCACATTTAATTCATTGTTGACAAATTACTACCCTTGTTTCTTTTAAGACGCTTTACATTGGATTATGAATTTATGAGAACCTAATCAATCAACGTTTATCATATTCTCCGAACATATGTAATTTACACTGACTTTTTGGGTTAAAAGAGTAGAGCATATATAATTACACTTACGTTTCCCTCCATTATGTGTGTTGTTATTTCCAGGTTTATTAAATCAAGAGATGAGTTCAAAACTAGGAGAATTTCAATTTTGCCACAACTTTGATATCACTTTTCAAATTTACTTTTGAAAGATAATCATTTTCATAAGTATTTTAAATTTTTGATAAAAATATTAAATTAACTCTCATAAATCATTTATAAATGTTTATAATAATTTATAAAACATTTATAGAAGTTTATAAACTCAATCCTTCCTAAATATTAAACCATAAATCATAAATTCAAAATATCATGGTATTTTTGATTGAATGTATTTATAAAAATTGGGCAATTTAAAGTATTCTAAGTAATTTCTCTTTGTAACTCTTTTTCTCAAATATTGAAAAAAAATTATGCTAAGTTTGCCAATTTCCAGGCAGCGAGAAAATGACAAATTAACTTTCTCTGATCGATCTTCGGCCTATGGGTTGTAAATTTTACTAATGCCATGACTTACTTAACAGGTTGAAAGCAGATATATGTAGTCTATTTTTATTTTAGTTAAGTAATTAGATATACACAGAAAAAGGTCCAATACTCATTGATTTCTTAAAATATTAAGAGTTTGTCTTTTCTAACATGAATTAATTGCACAGTAATAGGGTTCTAGGCTAGTAGCCCTAGCCTCTCCTTTCACTCAGGAAATGTCCCTCTCATCTCTCTCTTTCATCACACACACACACAAACACAAACCACAAACAAAATCACTTTCTCCCTGGTTTAATTAAAACCCCTTAAGCCCACACTACCTCTATCTTTTTAAGGTCACGAGACCCACTTTGTTTATTTAGTTTCCTCACACAGAGAGAGACGATAGAGAGAGTGAGAGTTGTGAGGATTGTGGCAGATAAACTGATAGAAAACTTTCAAACCTCTCTTTAACGTTTATCTCTACGTTTTCTCTTCCTTTTGTGGTGCAGCCTCCAACTGAAAGTCCTCTAATATATATTGTCAATTATAGCTCTTCGAGAGAAGTCTTATCGCACCTCAATCTCTCATTTCCAACTATGTATATGCCCCACAAGACACAAAAACACTCTCTTAACTATATCTTCCAATTTCCTAATCTTTAAACTCACACTTGTCTATACATTGAACTTTTTGTTCGCAGGAGGCATGAGGAGAACTACCTAGACCTCAACAATCTGCCACATGACTTTTCTAAAGATGGCAATAAGCAACCCCTGGAGGAAGGTTCTTCCTCTGGTATGCTTATAATACCATTGAAAACCCTAATTACTTTGACGTTATATATACTTATATGTAACATGGAGATATGTATCATTAAATGAAAAAAGTAGATATATACTTATATAATCGTATTGGTGCTATTTTGTGTTTATGGTAAAAAATTTATTATACATGGAGTCCAGACAATTTACTAATTTGTTGGTGAAATTGTTAATGTGTGGGATTCTTTTTTTGATAATTAATTAGGTCCAAGAAAGAAAAGAGGAAGTAAAGAAGGGAAAGATGAGAGCGGGAAGGTGTACGAATGTCGATTTTGTTCACTCAAGTTCTGCAAATCCCAAGCTCTTGGTGGCCACATGAATCGCCACCGACAAGGCATGTCTACTTAACTTTGATATAATCCACATTTCATATTCACACTTGATATAGTTCGTGCAAGTAAACCCAAAATTTCAAAATCTTTTGTCTTTGGTAAATGATTGATGTCACATCCATGTCTTGACTACAACTTAGTACCCGTAGATGGTAGCTAATCGCATTTAAGACTTAGTTTGATGTCCTTTTGGTTCTATAAACTTTAAGAGAGGGAGACCGAGACATTAAATCAAGCTCGCCAACTGGTCTACCGTAACGATACCTTAGCCCCACCTGGTGTTACGCCTTTCAGGTACGCTCCATTTATCTTAAAACTTCCAATAATTAATTAAATAATCGTTACCAAAGTTTCTTGTATAATTAATGATCAATCATATGAATGAAGTGATAAAAATTGGAATTGGTTGGTAGATATCATACCGCAGATCCAACAGTATACAGGTCGGTTTACTCATCACCAATGCTATATGCTGGAAGCTCCTCAACGAACTTGGTTCCCCAACCGCTTCAACCGCCATATCCATACTCGTCAAACCAATACTCTCACAACCACACCAACGATTACTACTTAAGCCAAACATATCGAGGCAGCAGAAGCATCTCTCCAAACCCTAATCACCCAATCAACACAACCGTTAATTACATGGCCGATGGTCCCGTGGAATCGCGCTACACTTGCGTTGGTGCACCTATTGGTCAAAGCAGTTACCCTAGCCGTGGCTCCCCCAACATCCGTGCGCCACCGCTTGAACCGCCACAAAGTCGTGATGGTGACGCTTCACGGCAGCGTTTGGATCACACTCTTCGGTTACCCATTAACCGGTTTCAAGATCATCACTCACTCTGAGCTTTTAAATATTTTCTCTGCTTTTCTTTTATGTTCCTTTTGTTTTTGGGTATTTTCTTGTTTTTTTATTATATTTTATTTGGTCGTCAAGAAAGTAGGGGATCTTGAAATTGTCTAAACAGTAAACACCATGGATCCGACATGTGTTATTACCAAATGGCCCGCTTGTTTTTTTTTTTTTTTTCATTCTTGTAATTGTTGAATTTTAGTTGGAATCATTTATTACTAGGATCTAATCAATGATATGTTGTGATTGATATCGTGTTGAATCGCAGATACCAAATGATGTTAAAACAGTTCATTAAAAGAGTCAAGTTAACAAGTTAGAAAAGAGGAGGAACCCTCGTGGGGATATAATTAAGAGAAAGGTGAACATTTAACAAAGTTTCCATTTATGGATACACAAGGGAAGTGATTAATCTAAGGAAAAGCTTTTGATTATAGAGAACAACGAGAAGGACAGAGGAACCGGACAAATGGGTGAGAGAGAGAGAGAGAGAGAGAGAGAGAGAGAGAGAGAGAGAGAGAGAGAGAGAGAGAGAGAGAGAGAGAGAGATCACAATATATGATACAATGTGTAGGGAGATTGGAACAGCCTTTATCTGAGCTCAGCTACAACTCTCAGCTACTTTGGCCTGAAGCTAGCTAGCTATGAAAATTGGGGATTGGAGGGAATTGGTTTGTGGGTTTTGGTTGGTTTGTTCCAAATAAAAATTATAAAGGAAGTTCCAGATATATGTATATAACATTTATTATATATTGTTATAAAAGTGTAAGCAGGAAGTAACTAGATCCAGGTTAAGACTGTTAGATGCCAGCTGAATTCCCCTAACTAGTAAAACTTCCCTTTGCATTTTCTAATGCACTCTAATTTCTCTCAACTACTACTTTCATCTTTTTTACTTCTTTTAAAATCTGTTACGTTAAAACAATAAATATATCTTCAATATAACTCAGAATCTTTTGTTTCATCAAAAAAGTCTCCAATTTTTCAAAATTCTCCAAATGATTATTAGTATTAATGCAATTGTAATAAATTAGAAGTTACCGTTTACAAACCATGAACATGAAGGAATCGGATACAGGCGGTCGTGTACCTGGCCCTGTTTGAAGAAAAATTATGATTATTTACAAAGTTGATGATTTCTAGAAGTTGCATGAATTAAATAACACGAGAATGCATGTATTTTGAGACATTTTATAAGTCAGTGGGCTATATGCTTACACTGGAGAGACTAATGCCTCGACCATATCTATCGCTTCTTCTTCTTCTTTATTCGGAACAGTGACAGCTAAATTATTGCTACACATAGACCTATATATATATAGAGAGAGAGTGAGTGAGAAAGAGATATGTGAAATATGTGCGAATCTCTAACTTGATCAGCCTATCAAAAAAATGGGTCAAGATAACATGTTTCCATTGGTTTTGTGATGGCATGGGTTTAGCTAGCATTGTTTAATTGTACGAAAATCTATTTGAGGATGCATATATAAGTAAGTACTGGAAATAACAGAGATGGGTCTGTAAGTACGAAGCAACGTGTGATGAGTACGAATCCCTCACTGTCTTTACGTATTTGTAGTATATAGAAGGACACACATGGACATATATATCGCAATCATATTAGTGTTACTACACGTACTATGTATGTAAATATTTTAGGTGATCAATCTATATATATTTGCTAAAATGGTTGTTGATGTGTTAAATCATTGTTGTTGTTTTGGACTTTTGGGTCTAATTGACAACTTTCAGAATAATAATAAACCAGAAACATTATTAGTAGAAACACACAAAGAGTTAAAATTCTATAATTAACAATGTTAAAATCATAGTAATACTTTATTACTTCATAGAGTTTTAAATAAATTTTATTCTTGAGTATATATGCATTTATTAATTATCTTTAAATAGGAATATAGAAATATCTATTTTTACAATTTATAATATTGATTAAAATTTATAAATTAGTTCTGATTTACAAATATGTATTTTAGAATAGAAATATTTTTATAAACACAAATCTATAGATAATACTAAAATACTTTAAAATATGTTAAGTTTCCACAAGTTTGGAATTATCCAACATAAAATAATAATAAAATATAAAAAAATTAGCTTTGAAGGAAACATAATATTATAATGTTTTTTTTTGGAACACTCATAACAATATAATGTATCTAATTATCTTATCAAGATAACATTATTTTATGATATTAACATAATCATACATTCACATAAAATTTTTTTACAAATTTATTCGATCCTCTTACTGATATGAATATTTCTCTCAATCTCTATGTCTTATGGAAAGCACAAGATTTCGATAGTTCAGCCTCATATCAAAACATTTGCTACATATTCTTACTAGGTTGTTCAAGAATTAGAGATATTTATCAACTTGTATCTTACTAACCAATTAATTGAGAAATCATGTCCATCAAAATAGATTTTGATCCTCCTTGTGAACTAAAATGGGAAAGTGATGAACTAGCTATGGGAGGTATGTATACATAAAGAATAATTATCTTATCAAGTTTTATATTTTAAACCAGTTCTATTCAAAACTAAAAACATTAATTTATTACTCTACTAACTACTTTATATATACATTAAATTAAAAGCTCACAGAATAATCTAAACTTTATTATTTAAAATATTTTACCAGTCACAATTTTTAGTAAATTAATTTTACCCTTAGTGTATTTCGTAATTATATAATATTTTGAAGAATAACTCATTCCCTTCCAAGATATATCCAATATGTATATATGTTTTTTTTTTTTTCATGATTTCCCGAGTTTAACAGTATGTGTGCCACCTAATTGATTTTTCAAATTTCTCAGTGATTTCATATTTATATTTCCATATGTTAAAACAATTTTAGATAATCAACATAATAAAATTGGATGTGATTTGAGATGGAAGGGATGACATGAATCAGCCCCCAAATTTTAAATATTTGTTTCGCTATATATAGTTAACCCAACCCGGACTATCAGTAGCCCGACCTGATTGGACATTTTTTCTTATGTAGCTTCGGCGGATCCTAGTTATGAATTATTTTACTATTATATTGTAGTTTTAATTCGTGATTTTATTCCCTCGAGTTCTGTCAACTCAAAAGTATCTTGACCAAATAATATAAAATTATATTTGTGTTGTGTCCAGAGTATTCTCTTACTCTGTTTTTGTATGTTGCTACCTTGACGTAATGGAAATCTTCAGTAGTGTTAAAAAATTCCATGTCAATGCCGTATAACAACCTAACAAGGCACCTATTACACTTTTGGGTTGTCATGCTGAAATCTTTGCTAAACTTATTTCCAAAATAACATTGCCACTATTTTAACTATAGATATTTTTTTATTTTTCATGAAGAAGTTTTGGACTGAAATTCCTGGTCTCTCTTTCCGTATTTTCTCAAGCATAAACAAAATTGATAAAGAACATGTCCACACACGACTGCTTCAAGACACAATCATCACCAATCTGCATCTCAAACCACACAGTATTATAGTGTGAACATGATTTCTTATCCAAGATATAACTTATCATTCCTTGAAGTGCATATATGTTGGAAGTGTCTGAGTTATCTCTGAAAATCAGACTTAGTTATGTCTCCAACCAAGTAACCAACACACAAGCTTTACAACCATTACTGAAACTCTTCGTCTTGGAGATGTAATAGTAAAAAACAACGGAATCTCTGAAACTAAAATTAGGAAATATAATGGATTGATCGAAGCTAGTTGTAAATGATATTTGATGTCGAAGAAAAATTAGAGGAAAACGAATAAGAAAAACTATGAGATTTAAATCTAAGGTTAAACACAATCTGCATTATCTTTTTATCTCAGTTATTTGATCTTTTTAATTATTAAGATTTCTGGTCTACTTTTATATGTTTAGTACGTGTTATAAAGTAACATTTTTTTACTTAAACCATAAATATAATAATTACTTCTCTTGCTACAAACCACAGCAAACAAAAGAAAGCATATCAGAGATCTTTTAGACTCAAAATATAGCAAAACAAGTCCAAAATGCTCTACAAGTCCAGAATATGTTATGGTGTAAAAGGTAACTTAAAGTGTCAGTACAACCGTTTAATGTCAAAAAAAAAAAGTGTCAAGTACTGTTGTGACAAAAAAATAAGTGTCAAGTACTGTATAATGCACTCTAGACAAGTTCAAGAGCCCTCCCTTTAGAGCATGTTTATTGAGAGGATGCTTAAGGGGGTGCTTAGAGAAATAGAGTGCTTAGTTTTGAAGAGAGAAAGTATTGAAAATGCTTAATTAAGCACTTTCAACATTCTCTCTCTTCAAAACTAAGCATTTCACTCCCTTAAGCACCTTCCCTAAGCATCCCTAATAACCTAATAAACATGCTCTTATTCTTCTCAAGAAATAAGGTCCCATTTGAAAAACTTTATATATGTAAAGGCTTCAAATTTATGAAGCCCATTAAGCTCTATTATGGTAGTGTATCGCTATTTACTTATGCGAATGCATTCTTGATTGATAACAAAGATACCGAGAAAATATGATATGCTTGGAGAGAAATGTACTAGCCTTAATTTTTTTTTTAGAATTATGATTTAAGACTGTAACTAGATTTTGAAACGGCACATCCGTGTGGGTATCTTTTTATTTTATAAAAATATAACAAAACTTTTCAAATATATATAATTTACATTCTATTATTATATATTGTATAGTTGTATAATCTTATAATTTTAACTATTTTTATATAATATATTATTGTATGTTTTAAAATAAAAATATTCATATATTATTTTTATATAATGTATTTGTTGTGAGTTACAAAAATATATGTTAACATTTTTTGTATAAAAATATTATATAATTTAAAAACTTTAATATGTTTTAAAAGTGACTGATATTTATTTATTTATTTGAATAAAAGAAAATTTTTAAAATATTTTTCTTTACCAATTTAATATATTTTATATTCATTTCACATAGCATTTTATTATTAATATAATATAGAATATAACTAAATTATAAAATATAACAATTTTTAATTTTAATTAACATTAATATAGATATTTATATATATTAATCGTGAAATTAAATAATGCATATTTAATAAAAATATTTAAATTTCTTAGTAAAATCTTGTTAGATATTTTCTCAACAAATTTATTACTAATATCTTATTAATTATTAAAATATTTTCAATTATATATATTTGATTGATTAATATAAATAATTAAATATGTCATATTAATGAGATGGTCCAACATAACTTTTTTTGTAGTAGATATAAATGGTACTTCTATTTTAATAGAGAAAATTATGTTGTTGTGGCTATACGTGTTAATGCTGTAAAAAAACTGGTTGCAAGTTTAAGAAAATTTAATGATTTACTTCTAAAACAAAGATATCAATGTTTTAGATATTTTATAGTAAAAATAAAATAAATAAAGGAATTTTGTAACATTGAATAATCTGTATAGAAGTTGAAGGAGATTACCATTATCCCTAAAAATAAGATTTTATCTATATTTTGTTATTTGTATTGTAGCTTCATTTATTTTTAGAAATATAAAACTATAAGTAGATTTCGGTTTAGTTAACAATCTATTATATTAAAAGAGAAGTCATGACTTCTCATTCATGTGTGATTTTTTATAAAATGGACTATCTACTAGAGTTGGTCACATTATATATTTAATCATTAATAACATTCATTAGATTCACTAATAACATTTATTGGGCTTACTATAAATTTTTATTGGGCTAATAAAAATTAGATAATCCATTGAATTTATAGATAGTATAATAAAATACATGTTTAAATTAAGCTTATATAATTTAATATTGTAATAGTATAAGTTAATTAGTTATATATTTTCGATGTTAACTTTAAAAGTTATATAGTTTATTTTAAAAATGACAAAAATATAATTTTCTAACAATAACTAATCTATACTATATAATAATTAATCATCATTTTCGATATACATACCTTATATAATATATCATTTTCGATAGACACACCTTATATACTATATACCAATTTAGAAGTAAAAACAAAAGATTTATATAAAAATAAATGAAAACAAATACCCGCGCGGTTGCGCGGGTTGAGATCTAGTTTTGAATTAAAGTTTAATTAGGTTCAGTTAAATTTCAGAAAAATTTAGGAATGCGTTTTCTAAAAATTAAAATTGTGTTTATTGTATATTTATATATAATTATATGTATACATATATTCAAATTTTATTAGCTTGGGGTTTTCTATTTTTGGTTAAGATTTATTACAATGATAAATTTTAATTAATTTTCATAATTTTTTGTGGTTAATCCCAAACAAAATCAAGAATTTGGAAATTCGATAACTCACTTTTACATTAATTATTTAATATGTAATTATCCATAAAATTTTGAGTTATATTCAGTGTTTTATAGATTATTTATTTATTAAGATACTCCTGCAAATAGTTTTAATAAATCTGTATTAATATTTATACAATTGTTTGTTATCCCTCACAGCCAAAACTTATGTGAAAATTTGATATATATATTTCCAAAACATTTGTACTGATGATATATATAATTATTGTAAAGATGATATCTATGGGTTGTTAATATATTCTAAAAATCTTGTCAATATTTAAATTTATATAGATGAGATTATCTGTGTCATCGTTAATCGTAATTTTAACGTGATTTTATACTGAAAGAATGATTATGTCCCGATTAAATAGTCAGATATCGTGTGATTTGGGATCAAGAAGAAGAAGCTATCGAATTTCAATAAAAAAAAAACAATTCTTCGGTCTAGAGAGAGCGTAAAGTAAGTAAAGAGAGGACTTGGATAATTGCTTGTATGATACGAAGGAAAAGTTCAAAAAGGTTGTTATAATACTAAGATAGTAAGATTGTAGATGCTTCTTGAAATTAACAAACAGAAATCACAACTAAAAGATGCTAATTTTACCCAATTTTTTTTTTATACTATTAAATAATGCTAAGACGCATGGTAAACTTGTAGTATGGTGCATTGTAACATAGTTTCAAAAACATTACAAAGAACAAGCTGTAATGACAACATACGCAAGGAGCAGTTAGTTACAAGCGCCTTAAAATCGTAAAGATAGAAGTGTTGATCAACTTTGTAGTCACCTGCTCCGCCGGGAAAAATCAAGACTTACCATCGATCCCACAACTCGTTTGCGCGCAGAGATCATAAACTCCGACAAAATGTAGGTCTACAAGGAAGCACACGCTGTTGGAATTGTGAAAGCCCATGTCCAACTCTATCTTTTCTTATTAGTACGATATTGTCCACTTTGGGCCTGATAGACAAGCCCGCATGGATTTACTTTTGGTTTCCTTCCCAAAAGGCCTCGTACTATTAGAGTTGGACTTTCTCTTTATATATTAGACACTCCTTGTCTAATTCTCCAATGTGGGACTTTGTTTATTATCTCACATTCTCCCCCTTAAACTAAGGACCACATTCACCTTATGTGTTTATCCTTCAACGAATCATCTTGGCACCACCTTGTACCAGGAATCACAGGGTTTCCTTTGAGAATGTTTCTCCCACAACATCACAGGTTCCATGATCTTCTGACTAGTTCTGCCACAGACCTTCCTCTTCCTACTCGAAGGGTCCCTTTCCATCTTGAAGGGTATTTTAGTCTTCTTGCATAAGGGTCCCTTTCCATCTGTGATACAGAAGTCAAACCGCAGATGAAGATGACAGTGCCGCCTTCGGTGAAGACACCGATGCTAACGACAACAAACTATGCGGTCTGGACGATGCGCATGAAGGTGTTGTTGAGGTTCCATGAAGTATGGGAATCCATTGATCCAGGGACAAAGGATCAAAAGAAAAACGACCTAGCTACTGTCATACTATTTCAAGG
>CAKOAT010107265.1:74656-85196 GCA_932364175.1 Eruca vesicaria subsp. sativa | reverse complement strand
GATTTTGTAAGAAGCCACGATTCAAACCGCAAGGTCGAGGGCGCAATAGGGTACCGTACCAAAGGATGTGGTACCTACCAATCACAGACAGATTGAAAAGGTTGTACCAATCTGAGGAGACTGTTGGAGGGATGAGATGGCACGCCGAGCATACTCAGAAGGATGGAGAGATGACTCATCCATCAGATGCAAGAGCCTGAAAACATTTTAACAATGTACATCCACATTTCGCTAGCAATAGCCGGAATGTGTATCTTGGATTATGCACTGATGGTTTTAGTCCATTTGGAATGTCTGGGAGACATTATTCATTGTGGCCGGTCTTTCTTACACCGTATAACCTGCCACCGGAGATGTGCATGCGACGAGAGTTTCTATTTATGAGCATCTTAATACCTGGTCCAAAACATCCAAAAAGATCTCTCGACATTTTTCTACAACCACTGATAAAAGAGTTGAAAGATTTGTGGTCAACAGGGGTGATGACATATGATTGTTCAACGAAAACAAATTTTACGATGCGAGCGATGCTTTTGTGGACCATAAGTGACTTTCCTGCATATGGTATGTTGTCTGGGTGGACTACACATGGAAGATTAGCTTGTCCATATTGTAATGGAATGACAGATGCGTTTCAGTTGAAGCATGGTAGGAAGACTAGTTGGTTTGATTGTCACCGTCGTTTTCTTCCCATCCACCACCCATACCGCAGAAACAAGAAATTGTTCAGGCACAAAAGGGTTGTCAGAGACACTCCTCCTCCATATTTAACTGGAGAACAAATGGAAGCGCAAATCGATTACTACTATGCTCTAGAAACAGCTCCTCGTGGTGGGAATTGGCATGTTCCCAGTAATATGCCTGATTTTTATGGTGTTCAGCACAATTTGCACAAAAAGAGTATATTTTGGGAATTGCCATATTGGAAAGATCTTCTTTTGCGCCACAACCTCGATGTGATGCATATAGAGAAGAACTTTTTTGAGAACATCATGAACACTATATTGAACGTCCCAGGGAAGACGAAAGACAACGTAAAATCGAGGTTAGACTTACCCGATATTTGCTCAAGGAGTGAGCTGCATATANGGATGAAGAGCCATGATTGTCATGTCTTCATGCAGCGACTACTTCCCTTTGCGTTTGCGGAGCTACTACCGGCAAAAGTACATGAAGCACTTTCAGGTAATTAATTAATTTAATACGATGATATGATTATACATATATATATATATACTAATGTGGATAATGTTTGTTTTTGTAAATATATAGGAATTGGAGCATTTTTAGGGATCTGAGCACCCGCACTCTTAAAGTCGAAGTTGTCCAACAACTTCATGAAAACATCCCCGTCTTAATCTGCAACTTGGAGAAAATATTCCTGCCAACCTTTTTTGACGTCATGGAACACCTAGTTGTCCACCTCCCGTATGAGGCATTACTTCGTCGACCCGTGCATTATGGATGGATGTATCAATATGAAAGGGCCATGAAAACTTTGAAAGGAAAAGCGAAAAACCTAGCAAGAGTTGAAGGTTCTATTGTTGCAGGAAGTTTGACGGAAGAAACATCACATTTCACTTCCTACTACTTTGCACCGAAAGTACGTACAAGGAAATGAGCTCCGAGAAGATATGATGACGGTGGTGTCGTGCCAACATATATGGAGGACGATGTTCCAGACATCTTTTGTCAAATTGGGCGATTGGGTGGGAAATTGAAAGAGATTTGGTGGTCGAGTGATGAAGACGTCCATAGTGCACACCTTTATATTCTTCTTAATTGCGAGCATCCATTGATTGCTTATTTTGAAAGGTAAATTTATAAACATGCATACACAGTTATATATATATACATATATTTCAATATTAAATATATATAACATAACATATATATATGATTTTACAGCCAATTTGTGACTCAAGTCGAGGAAGCAATACCTGGTATATCGACACCTGAGTTAGACAAAAGGAAAGATCAACACTTTATCAAGTGGTTGAGGAAACAGGTATTTATTATTACTTAAATTTTATGCATGCATTACCACAAATTAAGTCTAATATGTCTAGCTATATTATTTTTTGTTGCAGGTTGATTATGACGATCCTGAGTATCCCGCATGGTTTCGCGAATTACTCCAAAGTCCAGTTGCAAAGGTCACTACATCATCGATGTATTTCACCCGAGGCTATACTTTTCATACCTATGACTATGGTAGACACCGGGCGACAAGTAATTATGGAATATGTGTGAAAGGCGATCTTGCAGGAGATTTATGAAGTTCAATTCCCAGGTATGGGTTTGAAATGCGTTATCTTCAAGTGTGAGTGGTACGACCCCGTCATCAACAGAGGTGTTCGGATTAACAAGAACGGTGTAGTTGACGTCAATGGTGGACGAAGGTACAACAAATTATTTTTTGACATATGTACATGCATGTTCTGAGAACTAATAATTTCTCCGTTGTCTTAATTTTTGCAGGTACAACAAATTCGAGCCTTTCATACTAGCTTCCCAAGCAGATCAAGTTTGCTTCATTCCATACCCTCGGATTACTACAACGGGAATAAACTGGTTAGCTGTTATCAAAGTGACACCTCGAGGACGGATTATCGAGGGAGAAGAACCACCACTGCAAGAAGAAAACACCAATGAAATCGAGGAACCTGAAGCAGAACTTGATGACATCCTACTCATTGATCCGCATAATCGTGAATACGAAGATGTCCGTGATCACTCAACGGACGACGTTGTTGAGGACGAGTTTGCCGAAAATTATGATGTTTCTACGGATTATGAGAATGTATCCGAATGAATTAATCAAAAAACCAATTTCAATTAAGTATGTTTTATAAGTTTGCTTAATAACAAAAAAAAGAGTTGAATTACGTATGTTTTTAAGCTTGTTTAATAAAAAAAAATGAATTTGGGATTTAGGTGTAGGAGAGGTTAGGAGTTTAGTTGTAGGAGAGGTTATAAGTTAAGGAAGTTGTGGTTTGGGGTTTGGGGTTTCGAGTTTAGCGAATTACAAACCCTTTCCTCGTAAAGCCCTAGTAATAGAAAACACGGGCATAGCTATTTCCTCGTAAAGCCCTAGTAATAGAAAACACGGGCATAGCTATTTCCTCGTAAGCATTACGAGGACTTTAAGAGGAATGAGTTTTGTTACTACGAAATTAAGAGGAACTAGATAGAAAATATCGAATTTAAATTTTGTACCTACTTTTCCTAGCAATTTCCTAGTAAATTCTCAGATTCGAAAATTTCTATAAATACCACCATATGTGATTCATTTGAAACACACCAAACAAATAGAAAATACTCAATTCATAACTGAAAGGAGTTCACAGTCAACATAATAGTTTCTTATCAACTCCTCGTAGCTTTTCCTCAAAGAAATAGCTTGGGGCNCTATAAATACCACCATATGTGATTCATTTGAAACACACCAAACAAATAGAAAATACTCAATTCATAACTGAAAGGAGTTCACAGTCAACATAATAGTTTCTTATCAACTCCTCGTAGCTTTTCCTCAAAGAAATAGCTTGGGGCTTTTCTTCAGGTAGATAGTTCGAGGAAAGCTATGTGGGGTTGATAAAAACCGTTCTGATGACTGTATACTTCTTTTAGTTTTTTTTAAAAAATTTGTGATTTGGGTTTTAGGAAGATGTATAGGTATAAGTTATTTAGGTTTAGGGTTTAGGTTTAAGGTTAAGGTTTAGGGATTTACAAACCCTTTCCTCGTAAAGCCCTATTAATAGAAAACACGGGCATAGCTATTTCCTCGTAAGCATTACGAGGACTTTACGAGGAAAAAAACGCGGGCATAGCTATTTCCTCGTAAAGGATTTCCTCGTAAAATCCTAGTGTTATTTTTTCTAGGACCTTACTAGGACCTTACGAGGAAATGAAAACACGGGCATAGCTGTTTCCTCGTAAAGCCCTAGTAATATTACTAGAGCTTTACGAGGAAACAAAATTCCTTATATATACACGAGTAGAGATGGCAAACTGGGTATTGGACCGCGGGCCTGGCCCATATGGGTTTGGTGTGGGGCGGGTTTGGGCCGGTAAATTCAGAACCCGCAAATTAGTGGGCCTTGCGGGCGTGGGCTTGTGTGAAACCGGGTTGCAAGCGGGAAAGCCCAGAGGTATCCACGGGATAGACTTGGATCCCGCATCCAGACCCTTCCTCTGCTAACGTCACCTGAAAAAAAAAAAAGAGAGAGAGTGAAAGACTACGGAGAACCGACGATGAGATCTCCACACGAGAAGAGGAGCGAGAGTGGAAGTTCGAACAAAACATATTGGAGGTCCGACAGTTCTTCTGGTCACCACATCGTCTTCGTCCGACAGTTCTTCTGGTCACTACGCCGCCTCTCCACTCTTCTTCAAGAGTTCCTCCACCGACGCAGACGCCTCTCACTCGCGCACAGCCACCGGAAGAGCCTCACCCTCCACAGTCTCCTTCAACATCAACACCGCCGCCTCAGCCTCAACATCAAACTCGTTCCCTCTTCACACCAACCCCTCAAGTAATCAACATCCTTGTCTGTTAAAGCTTAGTTAGTGTAGTTTCTAATTTTGGTAAGTTAAAACTTTCCTAATTTACTTTGGCCGGCAGCAAACTTTAGCATCATTGAACTCAACAAAGTACACAAACAAGTTCTTTCTCTTCCTCTTCATACTTCACAAGGTTGTGGCTATAGCCTTTGTTTGCTTCCTTGTCTTCAGAGGCGTCAAAGGTCTAATAGGCTCCAACGGTAGCGTCAAAAGAAAAGAGCAACGGATCCTCAAGTTTCTACTTCCACAAGTCGAAGCTGCGTCCTTGCTTAGCGGCAAATGGCGTTTCGTCTTTGGCCTGACTTCATGATCCATTTCATTCTTTGGAGTACGTTCTTGATGTCTTTATCCTCAGGGATACTCTTACTGTGTTTCCAGATGCCAGCAACAGATGCTGTGGGCGTTTGTCTTATTGCATTCTCCATTGGGAATGGTTTATATGCTTGTTGGGTCACTCGCAGGATCAAGTTCTGTTCCAAGATATTGGTTAAGTCTTTAGAACCTGTTTCCAAGTTCTCTGATCTGAACTTACCAACTTACTACATGTTAGCTGCTGGCTTCTTGTGGATGTCACTATATGAGGAATGTTGTTAACCTAACTGTGAGTAGAGTCATTGCTCTGTTCTATCTTAGTGGGATGCAGTCTAGTACAAGGTTTAATCTCTGGTCTAACTTTTATATTTTTTTCAGGTTGTTAATGTAATAGGACCAGCAAGATCCGAACTCCGAAGGTACTTACTTAGTTTATCGATCTATAGTTTTTTTACTAAAGGATTTCTTAGCAATATTAGTTTGAGTTAAGTATCTTGTGTTCCATATAGTTTGTGTTTGTTTCGTAGCGATCTAGGTTCTTAGCGTTCTATAGTTTGTTTCAAATTTATTTGTACTTAAATCTCTGCTCTAACTTTTGTGTGATTTTTTTTCAGGTTGTTACTGTTATAAGACCAACAAGATTCGAACTCTGATAGTTGATATTTATTACAAACTGTGTCATCACATTGTGGTATAGGTAATGTATGTATTGCCTACAAATTTTTTTTTTATATACATGAGATAGAGATGATAAGTCTTGCTTAATCATGCATCTTCATCTCTACTTATTGTTATTGCGGTAGGCTCCCTGAATTGCTACTTGGTGCCACAAAATATGGACCAGCGATTAACATGTGGGGAAACTGAGGTCAGTGGTTCTGTCCATCTTTCAAATATTCTTTAGTACACTGTTGTTTCTACTTATAGCTTTGCTTTAAATGTGTGTTTCTCTAGAGTGAACAATTGAATAAGATTTATGAACTCTGGGATCAACTTGATCTGTCTCAGGTACCAAACCTCCGTCTTACCCTTATGCTCTTAACAACAAGAGATCACTTTCTTGAAGTGTCTCACATAGTCTAGTTAATGTGTTATTATCACTTTCTGTTGGTTCAGGAAGTTTGCTGCTCAATTCGTTGTTTATAATAATAAGCCACAAATTCTGAAAATGTACTTTATTTATTTCAACGTGGTAGGTAGATCAGTGATCATAGACCAGTTCTTTTTTTTTTAAATTACATCCTCTTTTAACCTAAGTGTCTGATATGTTTTTTGTTTTTGTTTTTCTTCTATGTATGAATATGTTTTGTCTCGAGCTGTTTGACTGAATGGTGAATAAGGAGGAGTCAGGACGTCAGCTTACCAGCGTTTCATTCCAATGTAGCAGCTTCAAGACCTCAGGTTAGGAGCTTTAATGTCTAGCTTAGAACTAGTAAGAATTCATAGAAGAACTCACTATTTTATTTAGAAATAGTTAGAATTGATTAGAGAACTCACTTTTTGGTTAGTAATAGTTAGAATTGATTAAGAACTCACTGCCGTGTCTTGATATGTTGTTTGATGCATGTTGTTTGAGAATGTTGTTGCTTGTCCTCAAGTAAGTTTAAAAATTTTAACTACAAATTTAAATAAAAATTAATTAAAATATTAATTAAATTATTAACAAATTTTAAAAAACCCTAAAAGTTATGTTACGTCAAGGAACCGTAGCCGTAGGTTAGCTTAGAATTTAGAAACCTAACTAGAGCGACTCAGAAGTCAGAAGATCAGGAGATAATGGTATCAAGGAACAATTTAGAAGATCAGGAGATCATGGGATCAAGTGGCTCGTTGGGAGATCAGGAGATGTGTACTGACTACTCTCCACCGGATACTTGTGACTTTGAGACTCAAAAACTCATAGCTAAACTTGCTGCAGAGGAAGAAGTTGCGGCTCAGGTTACTGATGTTTGTGTTAATGATGGAAAGAAGCAAGGAAGCAAAAGAAAGCTCATCAGTCTTGTTGATTCAGAAGATGATTCTGATGTTGAAATCACTCCACAAACCCAAAAGAGCAAGCCTCGTAAACAAACCAGTTTTGGAACAGCTTCGCGAAAACCCATGTTACAATCCATTCTAGATCGTGGTAGTGGCTCGTCCGCACGGGTCCGTAGTCAGACGAAGTATGTTCCTTTGAAAGCAGTGATTCGTGGAGGGAGAAGAAAGCCATCAATTCCGCTTTCTTCTAGCCAGTCTCGAAAGAAGAAGACGATCCAAGAAGAGATACCGGATTTTGATGATGAATTGGAAGAAGATGAGTTCGATGAGGATGAAAACGGTTTGCAAGATAGGGAGAACAGGCAAAGATCAGACGTGTGGACCGATTTCAAGGTGATTGATAAACCCAATGGGGAGATGAAAGCTGTATGCAACCATTGCAAGAATGAGTATGCTTGGTATTCTCATTCTCATGGAACAAGTGGGCTGAGAAGGCATCGAGAGAGATGTAGAATGTTTCCAAGGAATACTGGAAATCAGCAACAACTCAATCCTGAGGGGAAAGTAGTGACTCGCAAATATGATCATACCGTATTTAGGCAGATGATAGCTAAGACAATAGTCCAGCATGATCTACCATGCTCTTATGTGGAGTATGAAAAAGTGAGAGAGACATGGAAGTATTTGAATGCTGATGTCAAATTCATATGTCGAAACACGGCGAAGGCAGATGTTTTGTATGAAAGTGAGAGAGAGACACTAAGGAGGAAACAAGCTAATCTTCCAGGAAGAGTCTCTTTCACCTCTGATTTGTGGACATCTTTGAAACGCGAAGGCTACATGTGTGTGACTGCACATTACATTGATCGGAACTGGAAGTTGAACAGCAAGATCTTGACATTTTGTGCTCTACCACCACCACATAATGGTGTGAATGTTGCGACTCAGTTTCTTCAATCTCTAGATGAGTGGGGTATTGGGAAAAAGGTGTTCTCTCTCACTATGGATAATGCTACCAGTAATGATTGTATGCAAGATATTGTGAAATCGCAACTGCTTTTGAGGGATGATTTGTTGTATAAAGGAAAAATTTTCCATGTCAGATGTTCAGCTCACATACTTAATCTCATTGTGCAAGATGGTTTGAAGGTTATTGGAGGTTCTTTGCACAAAGTAAGAGAGAGTATTAAGTATGTGACAGCATCGGAAACTCGGGAAGTATTATTTGCTAAATGTGTGGCTGCTGCGACTGTGGATGAGAATGAGAATGCGGGGCTAATATTGGATGTGTCGACAAGATGGATTCAACATTCTATATGCTTGAAAGAGCCATCAAGTACCGTAAAGCATTTGTTAAGATGGAGATGTTTGATAAGAGAGGTTATAAAATGGCGCCTACAGCTGAGGAATGGACAAGAGCTGAGAAAATATGTCGGTTTTTAGGGCCTTTTGCTGAGCTTACACGTTTGATGTCAGGTTCTAATTACCCGACTTCAAACTTGTATTTCTATCAGGTTTGGAAGATCCATGATTGGCTTAGAATAAATGCGGATGGCGAAGATGAGATTGTCAGAGACATGGTGCCACCAATGAAAGAAAAATTTGATAAGTATTGGGATCATGTTAGTATTATTTTTGCAATGGCAGCAGCGTTTGATCCACGTTTGAAGCTTCCAATTATTGAGTTTTGTTTTGGGAAGCTTGACATGAGTACACGTGATGGAAAAAGCTCGGTAAGCTTTATGACTCGTACGACAAAAAAAACAAGACAAACTCACCTTCTACAGAGCCACGTGAGACGGTTCAACAAAACGTTGCTGCTGATGGACCAAAGGGAGCGTTTGGGAATTATGATGTGAGTGTTCTTGCAATCTGTTACATTTTATTTTTAATTTAAAATTATTTCTGATTAAAATTTTTTTTATAGGATTTCTTTGCATTTTGCAAAGTCAGTGGCACTGCAAATGGAAAAACAGGTCTAGAAGCTTATCTTGATGAACCAGCTTTGGACATGAATAATTTTGAGAGCCTTGACATTCTCCATTGGTGGAAAGATAATGCTCATCGGTTTGGTGATTTGTCTGCAATGGCATGTGATTTGCTTAGTATTCCTATAACAACAGTGGCTTCAGAGTCTTCTTTTAGTATTGGATCGCGGGTCCTAAATAAATATAGAAGCCGTCTACTACCAAAAAATGTGCAAGCTTTGATTTGCACTAGGAACTGGCTAAAAGGATATGAAGCTTATGAACATGGTAACTTGTTCATAATATCATATATTTTAGAGTTTTGGTTTCAATATCTTTAACTAACTTAAAGTATTCTTACTTGCAGAAGATGAAGTTGATGGTGAAGAAGAGAAGCTCCCATCATTTGAATCGATTGTTGGTGATGAAGCTGAAGAGCAAGAAGTGTGATTTGTTTGTTTTGATTTGGTGTTTTGATTTGGTGTTGTCGTTTGGTTTTATTTAATTATGAAACTTTCATACATTATCTTGCTATGAACGAGAAAGTGACTATGATTTAGTGTTTTGTTTTTTTGCCTTATTACATTGGTGTTCTTGCTAGTTGTTATCAACGTTAACTTAATGTTTTGTTATCTTGTTATGAATGAGAATATTTTAGCTCATACTAAACGTTTTCATGTTGTTTAAATAAGTGTATGGGTAGCTCATATTACATATTATGTCATTAACTCAATGTCTTGTTGTTCAAGAAAGTCAATGATAACTCATATTAAACGTTTTTGTTTATGTTTGGTTTGCAGGGAGAAGCAGATGGGTGTTACACCCGATGTCCCGCGGGCTGACCCGCGAAGGCTTGGAAAGATTGGCGGTACGGGATTGGGTAGCTATTTTTAAGACCGCATCCCGCGTGGGACAGGCCCGCTGTGACCCGTAGAATGACGAACCCGCAGCAGTATGGGACGGGCCAGGACGGGAGAGCCCAATTGCCATCTCTATACACGAGCAATCCGACTTCTCAGTCATAGTAAGTTCCTCTCCATTTTCTCTTAAGGTACTCTCTAGTTCCTAGTTAGGTGATTAGATTAGGTGGTTAGTTTAGGAAATTTAGATTAGGTGGTTAGTTTAGGGAATTTAGATTAGGTGGTTCGATTAGTAATTTTAAATTACGTTTGTTTAACTGTTTTTTGTTTTCAGTTTTTTTTTTAAATTTAGATGGTTCGAAAGAGAAAAGTTGCTGCTGCTCAGTCCAGGAGGCCTGTAGATCAGGGGATTCATTATGCGGATCTATTCGGGCCCGGTTCGTCTTCGTCAGCTCCCGGTGGTTCACCTTCAGGAGTTCCCGAGACCCAGGGAGGTTTTATGGCATCCCAGTCTCAGCAGCCACCTCCTCAGCCTCCTCCTCCTCCTCCTCCTCCACCGGTCGGGATTCATCCTGACTTGCAGGTGCCTCCGAACGCACCATTTTCGGTGTACACGGTGGATGATATCTTGGCCCTTCCAGGCAGAGAAGGGCTACCAAAGTTAGATCCTCTCCGACGGGACGGCCAAAACGTATTATGGTATGTTTTAATTTTAAAATTTTTTTATTAAATAATTTTTAAAAAGTGTTATGGTATGTATATATATGTTCTAATTAATGATTTATTTTCTGTCTTTCCAGGTTTGGTCTTGACAATGCTGTCGGATCTAGCGTCACGGACTGTATCAAGGGATACTTT